>JASSUY010034045.1:0-34827 GCA_032466535.1 Forpus xanthops
GGGAGAAAATGGGTGTAAATACCAATTTTTTTGCCTAAGAGCTGTCAGTTAAATACCTAACACAAACATTAGGAACATTTTAAGTATGATTAGATAATAAGAGAACTGGGGCACCTCTCCTAAGAAGACAGGCTGAGAAAGTTGGGCTTGTTCAGCCTGGAGAAGAGAGGACTCTAGGAAGACCTTAAAGGGGGCCTACAGGAAATCTGGAAAGGGACTTTTTACAAAGGCATGTAATAACAGAACAAGGTGAAATGGCTTTAAACTGAAAGAGGGTACATTTAGATTGGATATTAGGAAGAAATTCTTCACTATGAGGGTGTTGAGGCACTGGCTTAGGTTGCCCAGAGAAGCTGTGTCTGCCCCATCAATGGCAATGTTCAAGGCCAAGTTGGATGGGGCTTGGAGCAACCTGGTCTAGTGGAAGGTTTCCTTGATCATGGCAGGGGGGTTGGAACTGAGTGATCTCTAAGGTCCCTTCCAACCCAAACCATTTTATGATCCTGTGCTCGCTTACTAAGGCACATAATGTGCGGTTATTGACCTATTTCTGAAAAGTTTCATCACCTGTGTTTTAACTCCATAGGAGTTCAGAGATGCACATGATGAGTGAGTGAGTAGCACAGGATAAATGATTCACACCCATTTTCCTTGTTGTACCCTACATTTTACCTTTGGACACCCATTTGCTTATGCTAGTAAGAAAGGATTTCCATGGACAGGTCACAAATTACTCCAAGTACTGCACATGACTTTGTATTTCAGTTCTTGTGCACTTGGTATCAGTACCATAAATCATAAGGTGAGCTGGAAAGTAGTTATGATCTAATTCTAAGCCCAAGTTGCTCTGGCTAAGCCTTTAATATCAGTGTCCTGTTTGCATTGACTCTTAGTTATATAAAGTAAGATACCAGTATTATTTTATTATGCAGATATATTGTATGTACTTTTACTATCAGTTCTGTGTCATCGGGTTATATTTTTGTACTGTAGAGCATTCAGTCATTGGGGTTTTGCTGTTTGTATAAATTTCTATGTAAACACTGATCTCAGTGGACACAGGTAACTTATTAAAATGACTAAGTATCGTGTGTCTGAGCCTGCATCAAAGCAAGAATGCACTCTATCCAGTTTTTTCATACAGTGCCAGCCTTAAAATCAGCAGGCCAAATTATCTTTGTAAAGAAATGCTGTTCTACTGAAGTCAGTAAGGCCTCACCAGTTTGGGCCAGCATGCAATTTGGCTCAAATACTGGCACCTATTGTGAGAGTTTAGCTAAACTTACTAAGTAAGATTTTATACAAGATTGTTAGCTTTGTTAGCTGGCTCAACATTTTAAGTCTAGAGACAGACACTGAAGCACTTGAATTAGACATTCTGTTTCTAGTCTATCTCCAGCAAAGGATTAATCCACTAGAGTTCATGTCATACGGTACCTCTTGAATCAAGAATACAGTTCTCTTCTGTAGAATTAAGAACTCATCCAGCCAGATCCAGTGGCAGATCTCATCTGTTCATATAATGAGCAGCAACTTGCAGATTTTAAGAGTATAAGGAGCTAGTAGTGCACTTGTAGACTTTCTGCTCATATTTCAATGAGAAGAGGCATTACGATTGCCTCTTGCAAGCTGATTTTTAGGGAGCATCAACTTTTTCTTTGGATAGAGAAATGTTACCTGCGTACAATGCGTTCTCATTGTAAGTGGTGTGCTTCAGTGATGATGTCAGCAGTAATTGTTGGTAGAAGTATTTGTTTATGTCATTTTTGCTGTAACATTTCATGAACAATTATGGTTGCATGTAATTACAGCTCCTTGACTACAACAATTAGTCTATGTCCCAGTCCCTGCTCTGACCCCAGTGACAGAAGGAATAGCCTGGGGCTGCTGCATCTTATGCTAGTGATTCCCAACTATTTCATAGTGGAGGATCAGTGTCATTGCTAAGAATTTTTAATACTGAAATATTGAAAGGTTCCAACTGAGATTCAGGTCTCATTGTATGTGATAAAACACATCTTCGTCCCAGAGTTTACAGTAAGCATAAAATACAGTCAAAGGCTACAAAGCGATCAGAGTAACATAGTCCACACTGATAAGCTGCTTAGTAGTTTAACTCAGAAGCCACATCCCCCCACTTCTGCATGTTAGTAGTCTCCCAACTATATTGAGCAACTCTTCCTCATGCAAAGCCAAGAGGAAAACAGAAGCTGTTCTACATCTGCACCCTGTAGGGACCATGGCTGCAGGCTTGCCTGCATCTCCTGGCCCAGGGGCAACCCACTGAGACAAAGAAGATGCACCCAGAGGAAAGGATTCTGTCCTGGTGCTGGAAAGAAAGGAAGCTCCGTGAGAAGGGAGCTGTCTTTCCCAGTGTCACGCCAACTCAGAGCTTCTTTCCCTATTGGGAAACTTAGATAACAAATCAAAGGCAGAATCCAGTCCTGTCTCACAGGTAGGGCTGGTACCTCTGCCGAGCAAGGTTGCCCAACATTTAGCACTAGTAATTCGATGGGAAAGTAATAAGCAATGTTTTGAGAAAAACAACTGATTACTGGCCACAGGAGTCATATGCAAATATGCTTGCAAGTTATTGCAAGCAGGTAATGTCAGGAGGCTGGCTTAAGGCAGACAGAGGTAAATTGTGCCCTCCATCACAATATTGTACCCAACCGATATATGAAATTCCGGATGAAATCTGTAGGTGTTTGTGCATGCAGAAATTAGCCCAAAGGCACATTTTAAAGACTGACTCTGATGGTGTAAGGCAAGAAAGATGAGACTTCTGTGTTCAGGATCAGGCCCCACACGTATACTTTACAAGAACTGTGCTGTAGCAACAGGATATCTCGTTTCAAATAGTAAAGATAATGATAGAGTACAAGATTGTAGCCTCATCTGCTTTTCTTCTTTCCCTCGATCAACAATTATGGTAGGAAACAGGATCCTGGGATGGGTACCTTAATGCCTCCTAAAATGGTTGGAAGATGCAAGCATCAAAACATTCTTAGCTGTAAAGTGATACACAACTGTGTCTGTCCTGTAAGCTAAATGTCTGACCTGTTACTGTCTTTCAGTGTTAACCCATACCTGTTGTAGGATGATTTGCTCTGACACAGCCATTTCAGGCACCCTACAGAATTTGCAACAGAATTCAGAATATAAAGAGAGTTTGTGTAGTTATCAACGCTAATCTGTAAACCAAAATTGACTGTAGGGACATTCCAAAACAAGAGAATTTGAAAACACACACATCTAGAGAAGGGCATTGAGGATTCTCTTGTCTGATGGTGTTAGACATAGTTGTAGATAAGAGGCAAGTGAAATTAAATATTTGAATTAATTTTGTTAGTAGAAATTATGTAAATAAAAGTGATACTTTTGGTATCACTTCACAGTGATGCTGCTGGGTTTCCTTTCAGGCAACCTGTATGCTCAGAGCTATCTGGCAGTCACTCTTAAGACTAATCCTGACTGATAAAATGTCTTTTTTCCTCAGATCTTTTCATGTCAGATGTGAAGCATTTCTGGGACCGTACTAACACCTACCCCACCACTCCCTTAAAAGAGCTTCCCATTCTCTTTGCACATACCACTAACACCAGGTTCTTTTTGATGCCAAGTTTTCACAGGAGTTTAAAAAGTCTTTAGGGAAATACGTGTTTGTCTCTGCAGTGTTATAAACAGTTCACCTCCAAAACTATAACTCACATGGTTTTTTAGTATTCCATCCCTCAAAGTAACCTCTCTTACATCATCCTTCAGATAACAGACATATCCTATATGTAAACTGCTTTTATTAAGAGCAAGGAGAACTGATAGGAGAAAGCCTGGAGTAGCACAGTACCCCTCCATCTCACAGGCAGACCTCAGTGTAAGTTGTCCTCTGCCACCCAATCCACAAGCTTCTGCTTAGCACTCTTTCTCAGCAGGAAAGTCTCTTATTGGGTCCATACTGTACCTTCATACCTACCTGATGGGCCATTCCAGACACTTCTCAAAAAAAATCGAGACCACTTACGTACCAATGATGCAACATGTCTGAAAATGAGCCCCCTCTGATACTTGTTTTTTTGCTTCCCAGCAGAGATAGAATCATAGAGTCATAGAATAGTTAGGGTTGGAAAGGACCTTAAGATCATCTAGTTCCAACCCCCCTGCCATGGGAAGGGACACCTCCCATTAAACCACGTCACCCAAGGCTATGTCCAACCCGGCCTTGAACACCGCTGGTGATGGAGCTTGAATCCAATTTGCGGTGAGTTCAAGATCTTCCTTTGCAGTCTGTGCAATCATTTTTCCTCCCTTTCTTCCACTTTCCCTCCACAGTAAAGTTTACATGCAAAGTATCTTAGAAATCCAGGAAATACCAGTATTTAAATCAAGGTTTGGCTACTGAAAAGTTTGGATTTTATTTAAATAGTTGCTTATGTGTGGCTCAGGATGATGCTTTCAGCTTTCAGAGCCATTGGATCAGAATGCTCTTTGTAGGATAATGTTATGCTCAGCCTCATGGCAAAGTTCAGATCAGACCAGTTGTCTGAAGAGAACAGTAACCTGTGGAACTACATGAAACAAACAAACAAAAAAAGGATAACGCATTTGTGTCTATTTCAATATCTAAACCAGTTCCACAAACTTCAGCGTGAAACCGAAAGAATATCAGTGACTGACCAAATGTGATAAATACTTGAGAAAACAAAGAAGTTAATCTCATTATCACCGTTTTCACCAGTGTCTCATTTATCTTTTTGATTCTGATCTCTTTTGAATGAGAAGTGGAGTAGTGTGGCCAGAAACAACCCAGGAAAAGAAAAGCTTCTGCACTTTTGGCACTTCACCATACAGTGACAGTCAAATTTCTCAAACTGACAAGTAACATTGTCAAATTGTTACTAAATATTTGGAGGTCTCCAGTGTTGATTTTATTTGCAGAATACTGTCTTCCTTGTTAATTACTGTTAATTCACCAGTTCTAGTGATGCACTTAGCAGAGTAGGAGTTAACAGTGACTAAGTTTTAGTTCAGCTAGGAAATGGGAGTCTTCATCATTGCACAGTGGAACATCTGTTATCAAAGTCAATTCATCAGCATGGCTGTAGCTGCACTTTGATTTCTAGAGAGCATTTGCTACCAGCAACTATTTGGGCTTCTTAACCAGATTACCTGTCATATTTGCATGACACTTGTCCCTGTGGCCCCACTGTATGCCTATAAATGTTGATAAAGCTGACACTCTGTGAATGACTAGACCCTCTCAGATGGAGTTGAGATGGGAGGACAAACAAGCCAAAGCAATATTCTGTGTTTACAAAATGTTCTGTCTGGCACCTCCATTGTTTCTATTACTCCCCTCTCCCCAAAAAGGTGACAAGCACATTTATGCCTGCTTTTAAAAATAATTTCCCTTCTTAGACCGTACTTTGTGCAGACTGTTATCAGCAGCTTCCATTTCTTCAGAACTGGGGAGTAAGAACAAGCTATAATTAAAGACTGAAGGTATTTACCCTCTCTTCCTTGCCCCGAAGAAACTGAGCTGGCAATTACAGGCAGTTGGCAGTTCCCTGCAAACACAATAACCAGGAACCAGTAAGCACACTCTGGTCCCATCTTCCTGCCCTACAAAACTTCTCTGCCATGCAACACTGTCAAACACTTCCCAGCTTTCTCTGCATTCGTTCTGGCCTCTGAATGCCTTCCAGGGAATGGTGTTCTTTTCCAAAAATCACACACTGGTTTGGGGCAGAATCCTAATGTAAGAACAGCAGTGAAAATTTTGTAATTCAAGTAACTCCTTGTAACTAATTTCAAAATCTTTTAGTGAAAACATACAAAGAGTATATAGAATCGTAGAATAGTTAGGGCTGGAAAGGACCTTAAGATCATCTACTTCCAACCCCCCTGCTATGGGCAGGGCCACCTCCCACTAAACCATGCCACCCAAGGCTACGTCCAACCCGGCATGGATGTTGCAGGCTGCACCGGAAAGGCACGGAAGCCAGTGTGTGTCTGCGGTTGCAGTTGAGAGTTACAGCATTTCAAACCTGTCTTCCTGCTTTGCATGCTTTTTAGTAATTTTATTTTTTTGGATGTGTGTTTGTAACAAACAGTGCTTTCTGATGACATTTCTATCACTGCAGTGACTGTTTTCATGGTTTACTTACAAAACACACAGCATGAGATCAAATTGTGGCTGTTTTGCTATAGGTTAACAAGTATAGATCCCCAGTATTGCACGCAAGTAACCTGGCATTACTTTTTACAGCACTGGCACTAACTTGTCTTGTCCTGTGCTGCTAGTATAAGGTGTTTTGCTTTGATTTACATGGATGGTTAGCAAGGTTTTTTTTCTGCTCGTAAATAATGGGCAGTACTAAACAGACCAAGCAAAGCTGATGTATCAAAACACATGAACTTTGAAAATCAGAGTAGCCTCATTTGTAAAATATTTGATAGGACTCCAGGCAACTATTAAGCTATGATAGCTCACATAGGCCCTTTTGAAGCAATGAGTCAACTCTGTAACCAGTTTAATTATTATTTTCCCTTTCTTCATTCACTAGCCATGCGCATGCTTTCCCCTTCCTTCCTCTCTGTCCTCCTAATCCTTCAGCACTTGTCCAATTTGAAAAAGAATCCCTTGAGAATGTTATTGCTTCCTCTGCAGCCTTTGTATTTGCTGCTTTCCGGCTGCTTTTCCCTCAGGCCTGCCCCATCTTCACAGCAATCTCTTGGTTCACTGTCTGGAGCATATTGCCCTCTAGCACTTGTACTCAGCACAAGTCAATCTGCAAGTCGTGGCTGGCTGTTGGCTACCTGAATGTAAGAAAGACAAACCAGAAAAGATCTCTAACAGGGATCTGCACATAGTTCTGGAATACTAGCATGAACAGGAACTGGATTTTAAATACTACTTGCCACAGGTCCTACGCTTGGTAGAACTAGTCAGATATAAGAGAAGTGAAAAAGATTTAGTTGTTTTGGAGCATTCTGTATAGCCTAGGGACAGCTTCACAAACCTGGAGAATCAGGAGAGAATCCCTGACAATTACTGTATTCATTACCTTCTGAAGGAGAAGACTACAGCACTGAAAGCCATTCATTAAGTTAATTTCCAGTAGAATCTGTATTACAGAATACAATTTTGAATCTTGAACACTAGCTGTAAAAGTGGTACAGCCAATATGTACCACAGCCTGGAACAGCCAGTTTCCACAGGCTGTAGCAGGCACTTCATGATCTGCTATGCGCCCTCCCATTAATGTATCAAAGCCACAGGAAGTTTTTGTCAAATTTCAAATGCTTTCAAAAGTACCATAATCAAAATCTTCCCCAAATAAATTTATAATAAAAATAAAATCCCACTAGTAGGTAAAGGGATTCTCAGCAATTCTATATTGCATTTCATTGTCCATGAGATAATTCACATAAATTTTAATACATGAATAAATAATACATTGGTTTGAAAAAATAAAATTCCAATTTTAGGCTGGACAATTGCAAATCTTCAGGCTGTAGCTGCAGAATAGGATTTTATCAATCTTTGCCATTACTAAATTTAGCTTCTTACAAGCAACTTTTAGAAACAGACTTTCCCTATCTGCAGACTTATTTACATATATAACCAATACATTTTTCTGTGCAGTAACTAGACAAGTGGGCACATGCACCAATATGTACCCCTAGAGCGAGCTCTGCTGTGGCTGGTACTCATTCTCTCAATTTGTTTTCTGCTGTGAGTGCTGCCATTAAGCAGCTGGAGTGAAGCAGGAGGAAGGGGATGTGAGGCCACATTCCACCTTCCTAGAATCTGATTCTGCACTCCACATAACTGGGACTATGGAAGCGGGGTTAGGACCACAGGGCAAAATAGATACTCTGTTGCAAAGTGAGTGAATTGGGGTTCAGCTACCAGAGATTACTTCAGGTTTGGGAAGCCTGCTTTTGCTTTGACCTGCTTCTCAGGCAAAATCTTCAGCCCTACTTTTGCTATATTTAGATGTCACTTCCCCTTTCATTGTTATATGTAATAAACCATTTATTCTCCAGAGAATCAAGGGAACATTTCAGAGGGAAAAAAAAAAAAAAAGATAAAGTCTGCAACTGTACATCAAAGCCAAAATAAGCACCACAAACCATGACTGAGCGGTTGGTGGCCCAGCACTGACATCTTTCATGTTTCCTTGTCCGGACAACATAACATAGCAAATGCATCTGATTTATTTTATTCTAGATAATCAACTTCCAGTATTCACAATTTTAAAATGTTAGAGGCAGGCAAAAGTGTGTCATGTCTGGCCAAATATACTTTTTCATTTTTATGACTTTGAAGCTACACCCCATTGTCACTAAATAGCTTGAGCCACGTACGTAAAAATGAACTGCTTACAGCATAGTTCAGCTAATGGAATCAGGGTCCAATGTGAGATGTCATCTACAGCAACAGCTCCAATGTTGCTCAGACAAGAGCTCCACAGCCAACTCTGAGCCCTTCTTTTAATAATTGGCTGCATGAAAGTACAGCTTATCGGCTACTTTAAGGATGAGAGGTTGCAACTCAACAATGATTTTATTATGTCTGTATTTTAAGAGAAACTTTACTGCTCAGTGTGTAACCAGGGCATTTGGGTTTCTCATGTACAAAAAAGCAGTATCTAGGAATGTCTACAGGAACAAGGATGTCAAAGTAGTGCTACTTTTAAGACACAAGGGATTGACTTTTCCTATGGTTTTTGGCACCACAGTGAAGAATAATCTACCTGTCCAGCTAAACCCACAACACTACCTTTTTGTATCTTCTTCTATTTAAAAATTGAACAAAGCTTTAATTTTGTAGGAATTCTTTCCCTTGTTTTCTTGCCTTGCTTGAAGTTCCATTGTCCAAGTTTTTCACTGGAAGAAAACACAAACGGCTTGTTAGTGGACCACTGTCAGTTAAGAAATACAGTGCTCTTCTAGGAAACAGTATGTTCTTGTAGGAAACAGCTTCCGACTTGCTGTCTACTGATAAAATAGTTACATCTCAGGAAGCTGAAAACAAATCCCTCATTCCTAGCAGTCAGATTAGGGATGAAGCTTTAGAAGAGATTGTCACAGTGACCCCTTTTGTGTTGGTATTGCCACAGATACATCCAAACTCAATAAAACTATAGTGAAATTCTATTGAATTTGCTGCCTGATCCCTACTAAGCAGTATTACTATTACATCTGATAGACTACCAAACTATCCAAGACCATTCCACCCCTCCTGTGACTGCAATAACTCACATTGCTGTGGCAGTCTTGGGGGGGGGGGGGGGAAATCCCTCTGGAAATTCCAATAACAATTGACTTTTATTAATAAAAAACCTGTTATGCTTCCTAAGCATTTGGTAATCCCTTTTTTCTAGTGATACATGCATCACTTGGCTGAGGTTTCTCTTTCTAAGCCTGAAGGTGACTCCTGCACCTTGGAACATACCAGATCGATTACAGACTTACTCTAGCCTAAACAACTGTATAAGCCATACTGCTTATTCAGCTGCAGGGCTACAGACTTGTATCCAATTAAAAATTACTACATCCCAATTGTGTGATGCTTTTGCATGGTTTTGACTAATTCTGCAGTTTACAGCATGTTTATTTAATGTAACTCCCTTTCAACACAGCCAGCAACTACAGATTCAACTGCAATGAAGAGATGTAACAAAGAACTTCTGGTTCTCCAGGCAAAAATGGCAGGTATCTCAACCAGCTTTCCATAGTTCACGTTTCAGCATTTGGCACTGAACAGGTCTTTACACACATCAAGTCTCTCTCCCTGATCCTACTTACTTACTCATTGCACTATACAGAACAGAGGAAGACCTGCAATATCAAGTCACAAACTTTGGTGCACCCAGTTCAAACATTTCTTACTAGTTTCCCTGTGGCAGCATAAAAACATTATTCTTCTGTTACAGAAGTCCTCCAAGCTCCTCTGCTATTGGGTAAAATGAGTAAGACAAATCTTAAGTGAAGAAAATTAGCTTTATTTATTTATGTAAATTAGAAAACCAAATTGTTAGAACTTTGGTCAAATGGTTAATTCTGTACAATTTACAATAATATTTATATACAAAACTTATAATAAAATACAGTACATCACGTTTTTCCTGAGTCACAGTGTGTTTCTCAGTTCTGTAAATCTTATTTTTTTCCTCTTTCTTTTAAAGTAATTAGATTCAAGAAGGAATTACTATCTTCAGTTTGACAGTGTTTGGTTTAGATAATATGGGTATTAAGAAAGAATTCATCACACTATATGTAGAAAATACTTTGCAACCATTGCAATTTTGATATGAATTTTTCTATATTAAAATACATTCCTTGATAAAAATGTTATTTAAATACTCCTTATATGTGTTTGTTGCACTTCATTTGACACAAGACAAGCTGACTTCAAATATGTCCATCTCCCATTGCAGAGATACGTAAGTTTAGGTGAGTTACATGTATATATATCCGATCAATTAAAGATCGGGAAACATACATCCAGATAGAGCAGATGTCTGAATTGAGGCACAGTATATTAAAATTGCTGTCCTATCCTGGACAAGATATGTAAGCTTCAATTGCCTGGCTAGCCTAATACAAATTTAACACCAGTATACATCCTGAAAAGTGAGACTATGTCAAGCAGCAAGGCACCAAGCCTGCAAATACTTACATATGCATAGTAGTCCCACTGTGTAAAGCACTAGAGAGTCCTCAGTGAAGAAGCATTGTAGAGCTGTATTTAACAGCATTCGTTAAATCTCAGCCAGCTCAAGAAGTTATTAGGATTAAAGCTATCAATATTACCTTTACTGAGTTGATTTTTTCTTTTTGAGATAAACAGTTATCTATTGTAAGGCTTATGAGGATATTTGATCTGTTCACTTAATAATGCAGTGTGTTAAATTAGTAATTAGGATAGATTACAACCTGCAAGTAAATTTAAGTCCCAGTTAGATTCAAAACCCAACCAGGGTAACTTATTTTTGAAAAACATTTAAAACAAAATTCATTTTACTTATTGGCTAAGTGTGGGCTGCTCCTAAATATATCTATGGTAAAGTTCACTACAGTTTTTAATATAGGCATGTGCATTTTTGGTATTTTAGTCTAAAATAACCCAAAAATGCAGATTAGATGACCTCTGATAAATTTATTCACTAGTTTTTAGAGATGTTTTATAAGTCTTCCACTAACAAGAAAGTCATAGAGTTACGCTTTCTCTTAAAAACTCTGTAATACTTCAGTGCAGACTGAAATATGAGATCAACCCAAAGTGATCCTACTATGATTTGAAAATACAGGAGACACTTTTTGCTGTTGATACCAAAGTGCATAAAATGACAATATAAGACTTTAAAGAAAATTGGTCTTTAGCTGAATGCTTGAACTTTTCCCAGGATTCTTTGCATGTTTAGCAGTCTTTGCTTTGATGCTTTCTTGATTGCCTTTTACAGCTGACTCAAGCCTCGCTTTCATAGTTGGAGAAGCAGCAATTAGTTTTTTAAAAACTGATGAGTACTGTGGACCAATCTGCATAAGATTTTGCAAAGCAAACTCATGCAGACTTTTTGCCGAGTTTGTAGCAGAAACCAGGGCATTTTCATCCAAAAGAAAGGAAATAAGGATGGGAAGAAGACCAGCCACCAAATGAGCACCTAGAAACATTGAAAATACAACTTAAAAATATACTTTTTAAAAACAGCTTCAAATTCTGCTTTTTCTCTGAGTTAACATTTAACACAAACTACAAAATTACAAACAGTTATCTGAACTGTACAGTAAAAAGAAGCAACATTCTTGTTATCAATTCTGTTAGCAGTTAGTGCTCAGGACTGGATTGTTAGTGGTTGTTTAGTTTTAATTTGTTACTTGTGGCAACTTCCAGCACCTCCACTGTTTTGGATACTAGTAATGGAAGTAACTTACGGTGCTCTTCCTCAGCAGTGGCTGTAAGAGCTGTAACCACCTTCATTCCTTCCTGAATGACCTGAAGTTCAGCAGCATTTTCAGGTTTTGCTTTTTCTGTTTCCTGCAGTTTTCCCACAATGGATGGTGCTAAAGAATGAATATAAGGATATGACACAGTTCTGTTTGGGTGCTGAAAGATGGAGTGCAACAGCTGGTAGCACTTACACTGCACCTAAACAGAAAAATCAAATTTGCAGTTACAAAGTGTTATATTTAAAAATGCAGGTCAGGGTGTTTTAAAACTCAAAACTTGTCAGGTAAAGTTTCTTTTTTTTTCTGGGGGGGGGGGGAATATGCCTCAGCTTGAAAATTCACCAGGTTGTAAGCTGCTAATTCTTAATAGTTTATAGGAAGGAACATTGTAACTTGTAGTCAAATTATTAAGAGAAAGTAGATCATGCTTCTTGTTTGTTCCCACTAAGCCCTACATCTTCTTAACAGTTTTGAGTTAAGGAAAAAATATTATTTTTGTGGGAAGATCATGTCTCGGTACCATTTTGAAAATAGACTCCTTTTCACAAAAACACAGCTGACTGAAAATGGGTGCTTTAAATGTAAGCATTACCTCAGCCAAACTGTAGACACAATTTTACAACGCCTCAAATGGTGCATTAGCTTGCATGTCACTGGAAGTCAAAAGGACTGAAATACCAAGTTTCTACATAATTTCTGAAAGGCTCAGATACCTATACGCTTGGATAAAATTTTGCATTTTGTTGCAGTCATATTTGGCATTCATGGTTTCCTATCTATGGAAACCAACATTTATAATACCAGATATATATTAATATATAAACAAGTATTTTCCTACAGCTACTTCTCAAGTAACACTGACTTTAAATTTTTGTTACTGCATGAATATATACAGAGAAGATACAAGCAAATCAGATTGATACAAGTAAAACAGTGAATTCTCGCAGACATGAATCTAATGCATGTTATATTCAGAACTGAACTTTCAGAGTGAGAAAGTCCCAACTCCTACAAAAGCCACTTGTATTTGCAATGGTAACAGACGGATTTTTTTTTCCCTTCTGATATTTCATTTTTCAAGAAGAATAGTAACAGAAGAACTATGGCAGTACAATCTAAAGCAACTATTTAAAAATATTTATACTAGGTCAGAACAAAGCATTAATCTACTCCAATATGCTGCCTCCAGGAGTGGCCAGCAGCCACTGGGACATTCAAAGTTAGGTAGGGCACTTGCTCCAGCTCTCAAAGACACACAGCTGAGGGATTATCTGTGCAAAAGATAATACCTGCATGTCAAAAACTAAACAAATAAAAGGTGCCTGAAAACTACACAACTGTGTCATGTATTTATCTATGTATAAAATTCTGAGACTGATGCACTAAAGGAAAATAAAACCCCATCAGAACAAAGGAGCATTCACAGAATGAAAAAAATGATAAAACACACTGCTGGGCATGTTCCTGCTAACTTGTTCCAACAGCATTTTAAAATAACACAACAGATACAGGCAGGACAGAATTAACTGGAATCAACACAAAGGACAAGTGAAACAACTGAATGTAAAATAAGCCTAAAATTCATTTACAATGACACTGATATTCTTGTAATCACCAGTACTTACAAGAGGATCTTTTGAGTCAAGTGTTATTTTAAACTTCTCAATACAATGCTTTTGAAGGCACTCAATAGTAGTAACTTCTGGACTGGTAGACATAATGAATACAGTAATAGCAGTAAGCAGGCTAACTTCATCACGTTCTTGAAGAAGCTCATCTACTAGCAATAAAGTAAGCATTCTGTTAGTTCTGCATTAAAAAGCAATTCTATGAATTCAAGTGTTACAAAGAGGTGGAATAGAAATATCAATGCCTATGTTTCTTTAGCATACTTTGATGCACTGATATGGACTTTTACTGTAATAAAAACCAATGCCAGAAGGGGAATTCAGGGGTAGTTATATGCATATTTAGACATAACAGCATATGCCTATTACATTGGTCCTCTGTATAAAGTACAACAGATATCTTTGAAGAGCATGTATAATGTATTAGGGTATAACCTAGTCTGAGAATATAAAATTTGCATGAAGAACATACAATTCTTTTGCTGTATCTTAAAAAAACCCAATATTATAAACAACAGTTCTGACAAGTTACAACTTGGGGATTAAGCATAAGAAATGATAAAAATACTAAAAACTTGGGCAGTTGAAGAAGCAGCATGCAGAAAAGTAACTTTATGATGAAAATACTTTTTCTCAAACCACTGTTTGAATACCCTTTGCTTCAATATAGACAGTAGTTCTTTGTGGAGAACCTGCATGCAGTTGAGTTCTTTTATGCTCAACTGTATGCTGAAGCCGTAACTCCTGCTTATCCCATGGTAGCTCATAGTTACGTTGTGGCACTACATAATAAAGGGGTAAGCCTACAAATCCACATTTATACCCTTACAGATGATGAGTTCTTACGTGAACTGTAAGGTCAAGATTGCACTATAGTTTCAACAGTGTTTGGTAGCCAACTAATTCTCCTGTGACTAAGATATTAGTCTTTTTCAAGGACTGCATGCATTTAATTTAAATAAAACCAAATGACCTTTCACCCAAACATTTTTTGTTTCATTTTTAAACACATAAACCTCACCTTGATCCCAACAGTCAAGCACTGTAACCAAAGCACTACGTAGAAGATCAGTCCAAGCAGTTCGACTCTTCTCTGCTCGAGCCATTGGAGAAGACAAGAGTCCTTTAAGAGCTTGTAGAGATGCAGCAACAGTCAAAGGTAACTGGCCATCCTGCAATTTCACAGCAGTTTCTTTAAGTACTCCAATGATAAGGTACAAGATAGTAGGAAGAACTGAAATGCTTCCTGTAAAACAAAGTAAAATAATTTCACATAAGTCTAAAAAATTCAGGTGCCTTTTACATAAAAAAAAAAAGTTTTATTGGAATGTTTTTGTATTTATGATCTATAATTTTTAATCACCTATGTGAATGGAGGCCCTGGTAATCTGAAGATAGGAAATATCATGTGACTTACTATAGCAAACAGGTAGCCAAACTGCATAAATGAAGTTAAATCCTCTCCCCTTTTAAATTAGCATTGTATATCTTTTCCTTGATGATTTAATTATATGAAGTGTGGAAATATGTCATGTCCAGAGAAAACAACAGAAAGATCAGAATCACTGAGGAGCAGAAGAGGAGAAGCTATGGAAGTATATAAAGCACTTAATAGGAGAAAAAAAATTATGAGCATCTTGTATTTACAAGACAACACAGTGAAGGAAATTAAAAGGAGGTAACTTCAAAACTGATAAGAGGAAATACTGCATGATGTGTATTTAGCTAAGGTTGCCACTGCTCCAGGAAATCACTAGAGTCAACGATTTAGTCAGATTAATAAGAAGAGGATAAAACCAAAAATGTACTAAAAATAATCCTAGAATTATGATAAAAAACTGGTTTAGAAAAGAGGTGACCTAAGGAGAGAAGCAGATTGTCCCACAGCTTACTGAACAGAACATCTCTCCCTAAGAATCTGAAAATCAATCTATCAGAATAAGAGATTACATAAAAAAATCACTGGAGTAGCTTGGCATAGAGTTTTGCATATTCTTATGTCTTTGAATCTAATAGTAATACAGAACTCTACATGAATTTGAGACAATCTAGAAAACTGCATACTTAACTTGTCAGTATTATATTAAGTTCCAAATCATCAAATCACAGAGTTGAGAAATGGCTTAATGTGCTTATGTCATACAATCATAGAATCATAGTATAGTTAGGGTTGAAAAGGACCTTAAGATCATCTAGTTCTAACCCCCCTGCCAGGGGCAGGGACACCTCCCACTAAACCATGTCACCCAAGGCTCTGTCCATCCTGGCCTTGAACACCGTCAGCAATAGAGCATTCACAACTTCCCTGGGCAACCCACTCCAGTGCCTCAACATCTTTACAGTAATGAATTTCTTCCTCAGATCCAATCTAAACTTCCCCTGTTTAAGTTCGAACCCATTACACCTTGTCCTATCACTACAGTCCCTCATGAAGAGTCCCTCCCCAGCATCCCTACAGACCCCCTTCAGATATTGGAAGGCTGCTATAAGGTCTCCACGCAGCCTTCTCTTCTCCAGGCTGAACCACCCCAACTTTCTCATCCTATCTTCATACGGGAGGTGCTCCAGTCCCCTGATCATCCTTGCCTAATTAGCAAATCTTCTTTTTAAATGATTCTATTATGATGTTGTTTGTGAGAGACCTGTTGAATAATAAGGGTCTCTGAGATATGTGTAAATATTTTCTGAACCTGAGGACATCTACCTTCTATTTTTCAACAGCCAAGTCTCTGAAAACTGACTGCTGGAATTCAGTAGGAAATGCAGTTCACAAGCATAATTTATTTGAAAATTTTATTATGCATACATACATATGCATACACAGGTGCCTGAAGTAAGAGACATGGTCTCACAGAACTCTAACTTCAGTTACCTATCAAAGGGGAAAAAAAAGAAGATGCAATTCCATTTGGAGTTCCCTTTGATTACATGAGCTGACTTTTGGAGATGCTTCCTTATTCAAATGACTGCATAGGCAACCTTAAGATCCTCATTTTAGTCACCTGACTTAAATGTTAAGTTCTCTTGGGTAAACATCCCATCTGGTCCCAAGCTGTTAGTTTGTGGAATAACCTGAACAGTTAAAGACAAAAAGGACTACAGAGACAAAAGAAAAATCACAGATTATTTCTCATACAAGACAGTTGCCCTTAACTTAAGTAATGGTAAGTTTGTTTTGCTTTGAGCTGCAGACGGAAACACAAATTTGCCTAAGGCATAATACAGTTACCTAAGGTGGGAACAGAGGAGTGGGGCAGAAATGGATTGTGTGACTGAACCAGTGCTGAAAGAACATGCATATGAATATGACATTGAGGGGTGGCAGGGGGGAACCATCTTGAACTTTGGAGTGAATCCAAAATGAATCACGGGTAAAAAAATCAACTAATCTGAAAAAATCAATCTTAATTCCTCAGAGTGGTTTCCAAATGTTCAAATGATGGTTCTTAGTGAAAGGTAACATGATACATTTCCTTTTTAAATTTAATTTATGTCTGCATTATAAATTCCAGAATAGACGATTCAAGAAGAACCTAATTATGTAGCTATCATATACTTCCCTGAACAAAATGAATCTATTAATTGCACTGCTATATGTGGGAGGAAGAGAAAAACTACTCCTTTAATTGTTTCAGTTTTGTAACTGGTTTTGTAATCTGACAGTCAAAAAAATAATTAGAACAGGAAATTGTCACAAGCAAATCAACACAACTTGCTGCCAGATTTATTCAGCTGAGAAAATTAGGTAATAATAAGGGAGTTCATAATAACCCAATATTCTTTCATTAATCTTTTCTTATGATGGAACAGCATACCTTCAGGAGAGCAGATTGCAGGAACATCAGAGAGAATAACTAATGCTGCTGCTACCAGTCTACTTCCATCTTCTGACAGTAACAGATGTTTTCCAGATTGAACTGCAGGGCTACAAGTTAATTTAGGGTTGAGCTGGGGAAGCTGTCTGACAAGAATACAAACACACAACTCCAGTGTTGCGAAGACTAATGATTTCCCAGGTACTAGTCCTCCTGTGTCTTTGCCTTCTCCAAATTCTGGTAATGTTTCCTTTTCTGCAGCACCATCATCAACTAAAACAGAAATAAAGCAGAAATCCACAGGCTGTACCTTGTTTCCAGAAAGTTTACTTCTTAAGACTGTTTCATTACCAAGTGCTAATCTTAATACATATCTATGTGCATGTATACGTATTCAAAGTTCTACTGGCAAACATCCATTCTTCTGAATAAGCAAACTAAACACTGATTGTCAAAAGAAAAAAGTGTGTACAATAATTCAAGCATACAATGTGCTGAGGCACCATGCCAATATAATGTCACCTGATGTAAGTGTTTTGAGTCTTCTCCCAGATTTCTTATTTTACAAAATGGAATGTTATTTTACTTTAGGAAGTTACAATCAGAGTAAATAGCAGAGTCTGGCTTGTAACAGCTGTGTGTGCCACGTCTCTCCCTTACTCTACTGCAGCTGATCCTAGGTTTTCGCTAGGATTTCTCCTTCCCTGACACTACATAAGACTATCCCAACTTCAGTTTCTCCAGTGTTCCTCCTCACTTTATGCCCTCTGCTCAACATCAAACCACCTGCTATCTATCATGCCACCTCGATTTCTCATGTCAGGCACTTGGACTGACTTAAGTAAACCAGGATTAGTCACCAATTGTGACACACTTCGAATTAAGATGTATCTTAGAATATCACCTCCAAGAATGCAGTTTTCCAAGAAAGAATTGTTTTAACCCTGATAATATGTATTCAACATCTCATACATTACTGTACCTTCCGCACTCCTCCGCTTTTCCTTCACATGTTCCTGAGCTGCAAAAAGAATCAGTTGCACAACTTCAAGGGCAGCAAGCTGAATATCAGGTGATTCTCTGGTCAGTATCAGTCGATGCAAAACATTCAGCAGCTCTACACCCAACTCCTGCAATAAGAACAATGCTTAATATATTCTTATTTTATTGCAGGAATTTTAGAAACTTCTTAATACCCATTAAAGGCAACAGTATTATAATCTCAGTAAGGAACACAGTATAATTGATGCAATCTCAGGAGTTGGCATTTTCTTCCACATCTAGCTCCTAGCTCCCAGCAGCAGGAGTCCTGCTCAATTTTCCCAACAAAATAGTAATCACAGTAATCAGAGATAAGGTACTTAAAACCACTAAAAAAAGACTCCCAGATAATCTTTATTATGAGTTAAAAAGCCATAAAAAGGTGGAAATACTACACTAACTCTGCTATATTATATGCATTTCCTTCCTTGGAGAGAGCATAAATGGTCAGCAGAACTTGGGCATGTCCATGAGCTTTATCACTTTTGCCATGTTAGGAAATTGCATGGCACAAAGAATGGTATAAAGGTTAAATTAAAGGAAAAAGAAAAAAAGGAATTTTGAAGTTAGTACTTCTTTTAGGATCACTGGTGTATTGGGGGGGGGGGTGTGGGTTTGGGGGGTTGTTTTTGTCAGTGGTGTTTAATACCACCAATTTTGTACAGTTTTCTCATCATCTTCAATATTTACAACAGATTTACTTAAACTGTCCCTTGACAGAAGGAAAAAGAGAACATTTGTTTCTGGAATTCTGTCTTTATCTGTCTCTCATCCTACTCATCTAATTACTCCTTCCTGATGAAATGTCCTCAAGTTCACTGCCTCTTACTGTCTTCTTACAGGTTCCATGTTGTGCTCTCTGCCTGTACAGCTTTGGATTTTGGTAAAGTACGCAGTTCACCTACTACTTATGTGTTGAAGATTCCTGCATATACAGTAGATAGTAGAGATAATGTATAAACTAAAATTATACCTTAATTTTGGGGTGTTTTGATCATTAAGACATTACCTGATCACCACCTATTTTTGACCTCGGCCAGGGAACATCAAAGAGTGCCTGCAGGGCACGTAAGCAGGCAATAATGTTCTCCATTGCTGCATCTGATCGAGGAGAGCAGAGAAATTCCACACTAATTCCTGTAAGCATGAGAAGAAAAAACCCACATGTGTGTGAAATTTTGAAGGAATTTTGTCAATTGCTATGTAACCCAACAGTAGGCTCAGCAGATACAGAAATAGCATTTGCATTTTATATTAAGTGAATTCCTCTCTTGTTGCTAATATCTTGGAGCAAGAATTCTATTTCCCTCAAAACAAGGAAAAAACTTCAGCTTCTACACAGTAGAAGACAAGTTTCAAACTGGCTATTAACATAAGTAAAAATCCAGAGCAATTTCTAGGTAAGACACAGAACTCTAATTAATAGGTAGGCAATTAATAATGAAAGTATCTCAGAATATTTGCTTAGTCACTGATTTAGGTAATAGAAGGAAATAATGAAGAAAGTAATTGTAGTTCACAAACTCAAAAGCAGAGATTTAATCTTCCCATTCTATAATAACACTAAAGAATGCAGCTATCACAACTGGATCATCAGTAATAAATTACATGAAGCCTAAGCTTGCCAATCATAGAGCAAATAAAAATAACCACTTTTTTTCCTCAGTTTTCAGGACTCTTCAGATGAGAATTCATGACACTGGAGATAAACTTCATGTAAACTGTGATCCTTATTCTCATCCCAGTTTTACAGCTCTAATTCCAAAATGTGGAATGACTTTGCCAACTGATCAGTGTACACTAAAGAGCTGTGCAACAGAAAGTGTCCATGCTTTAAACTGCTTTCAGTTTCTCCCTAGGAAGTGAAAATGAAGAAGTGCAATATGTGGAAGAAGAATAAACAGCCAGGTGTCTATGGCAAAGTATATGAAATTTGAAGCACTAATCCATTAACTTAGGGAGCAGAGAAAATGAGCACCTTTTGCATCAGAGGTCCAACTTTTAACTGAGAGAACAATGGAGTTCAAAGGGAAACTGGCTTTGTGCAGGAAGACTGGGATGCAAAAGAGGCCACATGCATCTGGTTCATACAAACCCATTCCAAAAAAAATATTATGAAAGGATACAAAAGAGAGATCAAAGAAAGAAAAGTACAACCAGAAATACCTAATTGTGCATATTTAGAGAACTGGGACTGTGTTTAATTGCCTGATAATCCTCTGCAGTAGCAGATGCTTAAACAGAGTTTTACATGAACTTAAACACTTATTTACTGTAAGAGCTACTGAGCAACAGCACAGGTTGCCCAGAGAGGTTGCAAAGCCTCCATCCATGGAGATATCAAAAGCCACCTGGACACAGTCCTGGGCAACTGTGTCTAGGTGGCCTGGCTTGAGCAGGAGCGTGTGGAAAAGATGACCTCCACAAATCCCTTCCAACTTACACGCTACTCAGTGATGCTAAACCATACACTCTGTAACTGTAGTGCCACAGCTGTGATGAAATACACCCTTGAACTTGCGTACTTATGAGCAGAAAGGACGTTCTTAGAACTCTGGTACACTCACACTGAGTGTTTTTTTCTACCACATTTGAGAAAACACTTTACAGTTTTCTCAATAGGACTTAAAATTCTTCTGATTGGATATTTTTCTAAAAGATGCTATCTTCAGTGATGCAGTTAAATTTGAATAATTAAATATTTATTTGCTACAGCTTTATGTATTAAAATTACATTTTGGGTTATAGCATCTAAACAGATTTTGCACTCACTAACCCAAGATAAGATGAAATCTGTCAGTATTCACATCCTCAGGAGATTTCACCAAGGGCTTGGTAGAAGAATCTTGACACATTGTAGTTGGGGTGACAGGTCTAGAGAGATTAGTAACACCTTCATCTGGATCAACAACGATGAAACCTGTGCTGGCAAGCCATAATGCTGTAGCATAAAGTATCAGTGCCCAGGAGTTGTAGTAATGAGGTCTGGCATTTTCAATTGTCTCTGCTGTATAAAATGTACCTCCTGTAAGAAGAACAGTTACAATTTTAAGGACATACTTTATTTTCAAGTACCATATTTTCTCATTCCTGTAAAGGGATTATTCTTTTCATTGAAATTATATTTATCGTATTTTATGTATGACTTTTTTTAATGTTCAGTACTAAAATTCAGCCTAATGAGGGCACTTCATTTATATTATTTGGATAGAATCCAAATTACCTTTTTCTTCTTTGAACCTTATAATCATTCAACAAACAAGAACATCAAACAAACTACTACTCATATCCGTGAAATCTCTGTTCTTAAAACCAGTATTTATCTTCACACATGTATACAAGTATGCATATTCTCTATACAATTTAATCTTACTGTGATCTTAACACAAGCTAGGGCATTAATGATGTGCATTTACAAGTGAAAATACAAATGATGTGTCTTCTTACCTTCAGCAGGTAGTTGTGATGCATATTCTGAAGGCAAAGTTAAGAGAGCAAAATCCTGAAGTGCAGCAAGCCAGAGCTTGCTTAGTGTTCCAAGATCTGCCTGTACTAAGTCCAGAAGTCCACTGGCTGAAGATGTGACATCTCCGTAGTTTTCTTCTGCAGAGTTTCCAATCTTTAAACAATGATTGTGTGCATCACTTTTATTTTTCTGCTTTTCAACTGCAACTATGTAAACCTGTTTACACATTTGGAGAGAGATTTACAAATATTAACACTTGGAAAACTACTGTGATATTAGCATGACTGCCATTGAACCAGTGTGAGGTTTCCTAGAATCTATTCCTGCTTCAAGCCCAATAGGCATGGGTGAACAAGCACTTTTTTCTTAAACCTTCTGAATCCACTGCCCCAGGTAATCTTGACGCAAGAGTCCTAATAAGGGAAAACTTGTTGAAATTCCTAACCATAGCTGCAATTAACTTCTCTGCCTTTAAGAAATAATGTATTACTTGTTCAGTTTCAGCTTCCAAATGTCAAACCCTGTTATAGTTATAGGGACAAGACTGAAAAACTTCCTATCAAATAGTACACCTACAAACATGATCCTGAAACCACAGTCAAATCATTCCTAAATCTTATTTTAACCGAAATGACATATTGCACTTGCAAACAACTTCTCAAGCTATATATTACCAAATGTTAGCAGTAAAGAATGAAGAGTAGAGTCTTTCCTAATTTGCAAACATTGGGTGTTACTATCATTTAACTTCATGTGAGAAGATGCCTCTCTAGTTCTCAAAAAAGATGGGCTTCAGAATTTTTCAGACTAGCAACCCTCTTTAGTCTCTCCAAAATGCCCCTGGAGAGAAGCTCTTCTCAACTAAAAGGCGACATAGGAGACAAATTCAACTAATCTGAAGTTAGCTACCGTGAGTATCCATCACAACTGTGATTTCTGTATCTTTTTCAAGTTTGCTAGTTGCAGTGGGTTTACCCAGGCCAGCAACTAAGCACCACCAAGCCCATCTTCCTCTTCACCCCCACAACAGGATGGAGGGAATTCCTTCGAATTCTGGAAACAAGAAATAGGTAAGACCCTAAGTGAGAAGCAACTGCCTAAGGCTTAAGTGAAATACTCATAAACTACATGTCACTTGTCCATAGATTACTTTGTCATAGTTTCTCATATCTGGGATCCAGTACAAAGTTATACAGAGTTTGTATAACTTAATATTCGTATTGATGTATAGTATAATGCAACAGTTTACCGAGCAGTGCTTTTGTCAAGTTTATGAAGTTCATACACTGTTTAGCAGTATCAAAGCAAAGCAAAGGACCACCAACTTGTATACAATGAAGCATGTAAGCAATTTCTGAAACTATTCTGTCTGAAAGGTTCTAACTTACCTACCAGATACCAAGACTATGATTAAAGAGCTGTTACACTAACCTCAGCCCAAGCCTTAAGCACAGCTAGTATCTCCATGGTTGAGGTGCTTTCATTATATTGTTGACTTTGTGCTTCTTTCCCAGCCTGCACTTTGAGTAAAGAGGATACAAGCAACTGGTGAACCCTTCGAAGGTCATTAAGATCACTTACTACACCACTTGCTATCCAAGCACTGCATACCTAGTGTTGCAAAACAGAAATAATGAGAAATAAGAGCCAAACACCACTGGACAGTCTTTTTTTCAAACTGTAAAATTATGAAAGACAGATTTGATGATTTAATTTCTACTGAGACACAGGCACTCTTGGATAATAATCAATGTTAAATGACAGTATAGTTTAGTATACATGCGCAATGAAAACCAAAACCATTAGAAGAATGTCAAATAACAGGCAACGTACCAACTTCTAAAGTTTTAGAAAAGATTTTAAAGATATAAAACCTTTGAGTTGTTACAATATAGAGGTAAGAGGGTGACATTTTGTGTACATTGAGGATTTAAGGCTAGATGGTTTATTTCCTTCTTCTTGTGTGATGTATCAATGAAAAACAAAATTTCAGAAGGTCTATTACCTAAGACTTCAGACTTTCAACACTTGCCTGGCATGCTTTTGCTGTGACATCAGGAGGTGTTTCAGGAGCAAAGGCAGGCCTAAGTGCTGCTCCAACCTAAAGAGAAGGTACACAAAATTTAAGGCATAGCAAACAACTGATTACTTTTCATAAGTAGGCTTTGTTGCAGTTTTTTTTTATAAAGCATAGTTTCCTTTTCACTTTTCCTCAGACTGTTTCAGTGAGGTTAAAGAGCAGGGAGACAACTGCAGTCATACTTTCGTTGTTCTGCTTACACTAAAGACATGGTTCTCTTCGACAGGGGTCTATCAAAGTTGATTCTACATTTTGCACAGCGTAAAACTGAAACAGCAACCTCTTCCTGCCTGAGCTCTTGACTTGATGAGCAGGCCTCAAGAGAAAAAGCAATGTTGCAAACCATGAAAGACTTGTGAGACATCTAATGAGTGATATTTCCTTGCTCAGAAAGGATACAGGTTTAAGGAAATAAACAGCTGAAGTTGGTCAGCTTTGCAGCGTGAAACAAGGGGAGAACACAAACCTGAGTCACCTAATAAAGAGCACACAAACATATTCTTAAAAGCTTGCAGAGATTTTACCTACTCTCACTGTTGAAAGCTATTTAACTACAGGCTAATGAAAATTTCCCTTGCTGCTTTACCTGATATCTGAACACTCAGACTTAAGTCTGACACTCTTTGGGGCGAAAGCACAAAGTGTAGTACAAGTACTACAAACACAAATTTCTGAAAGTCAGTGAAAAGAAATTGTTTTAATGAAAAATAAGCCAAAACAAACAAAAAAAAAAATCCCCCTCTCCCCCAAGAAAAGACCTAGATATTTAACTGCTTCACGTCTCTTCAACCTCTACGAAACGGTTGATGAGCAAATCTATGCATAGTATTAGCAGAAACATTTTAAGGGTAGTGAAAGTTAAAAAGGAGAATTATTAGTACTACTTGTGACTTGCTTGATATTTTGGGACAACAAGGACAAATGGTGAATTTTTTAACCCTGGTAGCTCCAGGCTAGATCAAAACACTTCTCTCCCACAAGGAAGTGCCATTAGAACAGAATTCTAATAGCAAAAGCAAGAGCAAAGTGAGTTTGGATGTCTTTAGTTTCAGGAACTCTCAATTTTATGCAAGAAAATGATCTGACTTACTCAGTGCCTGCTAGAAATTGAAGAATGCGAGCCAGATGAGGCTTAACACAGCTGCCTGTCATATTTAGCGCAAGTGTGGTCTGGAACGCAAAATGATCAGGACATCTTTTCTGCAAGTCTCAATCAAGGTTTAAATGTAATGACTTTGTGAGCACAATGCTTTTTTTACCTCCTATGCCTTATTTATTGACCAAGGTCTCATAGTGTGTTCTCTGGTGTGCAAAGGCTACTTACTTCAAAGAAAAGAAGCAAAATCTAAAATGACACTTGTTCCTAATATTTCTTGCAATGCTTTAAAAAAAAAAAAAAAACAAAAAAAAAACCCCAAAAAAACAACAACCCAATGTTCTATTTTGTTTCTCCTGAATTCAAATAGTAAAGAAGGAAAAATACTGAAACTTGCAAAACTTTGAGGCTAAAACATCACAGGCCAACAGAAAAGATGCTTTCTTGAGGAAGTTAAGTCTGAAGAAATTAATAATAGTTTCAGTAACAAACTAACTGAAACCCAACTCTATCATTACATACTGCAAAAAGCAAATTTCTTTTAGTAATTAACCGTAACTCTAAACTTTTCCAAGTTATTAGCAATGGTGCTTACATTGGCTTGATATTGCTCCAGAATTACATGACCTGGAAACTCTGGTTCTGGTACAGCTGCAAACTTCCGAACAACAATTTGCAATGTCTGAAGCCCAGAAAGACGTAGTTGATCACTGTGATCAGTGGCAGCCATAAAAGCCATACGGATCAAGTCAGCTAAATGCAATACCAAAAAGTCATCTGAAGAGAGAACAGAAATTGAAAAAGAAAACAGTTTTATTAAATTTAGATTTAGACGTAAGTCCTTTTTTTTAGGCATCAGTTTTTTATACGACTGCTCCCAACATTTTCAAACTGCTGATCAAGGCTTCTTTCCATTTGAATGTTAAAAAAACCCAACCAGACAACTAACCAGAAATATTGTTTATGTATGAGGCAGATTTTCTAAAAAAAGAGTTTTGAGGGAAACACCTCCAGATAAACAGAGAAGTACTGACAACTGGTAATGATGCAAATTATGGAAAGAAAAAAAGAGCGGAGTTTTTCAGTCATACTGGCAGATACCAAACTGTGATGGTGTAGGCTGGTGCCAGTTATCGCTTCGGATTGCCAAAGCTTATGCAGAAACAATGGCTTCACCTTCTGTGAAATTCTTTCAGTGCTTAACACATACCTCTTGAATCACGTTGTTTTCTTTCCTGAGCCAAAGTTATGTCAAAATGTGCACTGCCTGCATTTTCACACTGGCTTATAATTTTACAGACACACTCTGCAGCAAAAACTCTCGTAGGCCATCGTGGATTACTGAAAGGATGGAACCTCTCATCACTGTCAGATGTTAATATAGATGCATCATCCACTTTGGCAGTTTCCTCTTCCTGAGTGGTATCTATTGAAACTACTGTATTGAAATCTGTATTTAGGACAAAGAAGGAAGAATAAAAGAAGAAATTTAATGTTCTGCCTTACTGTAACTGAAAACTGCAGAAGGACTCATAAGAAAATCTCTTTGAAGTCCATCTCTATGACCCCCTTCAACTTTGCTGCCTTAAGATAAATGCTAGAATTAAAATGTAAGAAAACATTCGATATTATTTGTTGAAGTACAAGAAATATAATGCATGTAAATAAAGAACTTCAGTGAAAGAAATAAAAAATCTTTTTAAAGTAAGTGTGGCACACCGGAAACTAGTACCTTTCCAAACAAATACAAATCTAAATGCAAGTTCTCCTCCTGCATTGAAGGTAAAAGAAGACACCCCTCCCCAACTTCATTATTCAACATAGTAATTAATTTTCTCTGCTCAAGAGTTTCAGTGTGATATAGTATGTCTGCATGATTCTTGTTATTAATAGAAGAGAGGGGCTGAATATTTTTCTTGTAAGTAATTGCAGAGGACCCACAAGCCTAACTGTATCCTGCATTTTCATTTCTGATATAAATTAAAATTAAGACTATAAATCTGCAAGAGTATGAACAGACAAGGCATACTAAAATGTTTACAAAAACTTGTTCAATAGGGAAAAGTAATCAGAAGGGAAAAAGTCATATTCCTTCTGAAAGAACTAAATTAAAGGGTCTGGTGTTTCATTACAAAGGAGGATGATACACTTCATAAAGGTTAAGCATTCAAGAAACAAAAATACTTTCCCTCAATGTCATGCTGCATTGCTGCTGGCCTTATTTTCATTGTGTTTTCAACTACAGCGTATTAGGACTTACCAGCTGAGGCAGCAAGAACATCTTTACAAAGCTTCAGCCAAAAAGAGAGCTTTTCAACTGCCATTGAAGTAAGCATATGAGTCAGAGTCTCTTTGATATCTTGGCACAATCTTTGATCCAATTCTTTGTCCAGTAAGCCGAGCAATGCCCCCTCCAGGCCTATTTCTCTGATGTTAACATCTGCTAAGAACAAAGTCTGTAAGCTGAATGCTGTGCATCACAAAACTGCAGTAATGACCACAGAAACCCGACCAAAGGTTGCACACTAGAGTATTTTGTGAACAAGTATCCAGTCCTGAAATACTTCTGAAATAACAGTATTAATTCCTTTCATACCCTATCTAAATCATTTGAATACAAAACAAACTTTGAACTTCTCCAGAAATGTACTAACAAGAAGGAAAAAGTTACCCAGGGGTAGGGCGATCCTACTCTGAACTATCACCAAAGCACCTGAGCTTCTGAGAAGCATTATCTTTGGCCATGTCGTTCTTCACACTTACACATGAGGTGACTCTGAAATGTTTTAACTTGAAAAGAAAATAAAGATTTTTCTCCAATGAAGTTCAAAACCAGACACATGGAAATAATTTGTTAAATGAATTTGTCCAATTTTTATTTGCCCAATATGACAAATTTTAAAAAACAGTTTTAAAAAATGACTATAGCCTATTGTCGTGGTTTAGCACCAGCTACTAAGGAGAAAAATAACTGTTACAGCTGAATCCAGGAAACCTATCTTTTTTGAAAGTTTCCAAATCATCTTGAATTGAAATCCACAGTGAAATCATTTATTACTATCGACCTCGGATGAAACAAAGATCATTCTCAGGCCTTTCAGCAAAAAAGCCCAAAAACTTTAGTAAGTTTTCATACCCATAGCAGAGTTTCAAACTATTATCAATGATTCAAGATCTTTGATGTCAAAACTTCAGTACACTACCTGGAGTAAAATCTTCTCTGTTATCTTTCACTAATGCGACAGCATATTCTGATACCTCAGCAGCTTCTCTTTGCACAAGTTGACGTAAGCATGCTACCACTGCACGTCTCAATAATAAGTATGAGCTACAGAGATTCACCTGAAATATGCAAGAAGAAACAGTAAGGTGGTTAACAAACCTTTATAGTAATACCTCAGTAAGGCCAGCATTTTCAGAACAATTGCAGCTATGACAAATCTGTGAAGTCAGTAAGCATGTAATTGATGCTATTTTTGCTGAGCTGGCTTTTTTCCTTTTTTTTTTTTAATCCCAAATGAAACGTTTTGCAACATCTGTAATCAATTTTAATGTATCAGTACTTTTAACATTTTCTCACCAAAGGTAACTTGTAAGACTGGTTTGGGTTCCCACCAGTAGGAAGTAGGAAGACCCACATTAACTTCAATGACACCTAAATCATGGTCTCAAAGAACAATGAACTCTATTCTTTGACTACAGGGTATATATAATGGGCTTGAAAACTCAGTGCAAGAGAAAATTACTCTAATTATCCTGAGATGTAACTGAAGAAATGCCAGCAACCAAGGGTGAGACAGTTAATCAGGATCTAGTAAATCTGAACTCCCATGCATGAAAGGAAGTTTACAGGAAAAGACAAAAAGAACACTGCTGCAATTTCATCACAAAAAATATTATATACTCAGATTATATCAAAGTACATTTTAAGGGAGGTGAGAGAAAGGGTGAGAATTACTGGTGAATGTACCACACTGAGACAAGTCAGCTCCCCTGAGCAATTGCTGGCAAAAAGTTTATAGCATCACTCTATTTTAACACCACCAGGCCAGTGCTTGTTCTTTATACTGAAAATATATTTTAACAGATTCACTTTTACAGGAACAAGAAAAAACACTTAAAACCCCCATGACATATCATGGTTGTTTTTTTATTTGTTTGGTTGTGTTTTTTTTCATTTTATGTTTCTTTGCTTGCTTTCAGTTTTCAGAACATTCTGAAGGAGATTCCAAGGATACAATGAACCAGCTGTGTGGCCAGGCAAGACAGCTACACCAATATTTATGCAGCTTCTTTTAAATTAAGATTAGGTTATCATCAAAAATTTATTTTCTACAACTAAGCAACTGTGCACCCTTAGCTGTTGCCATCCTCAAAATAGACAGAGCTGAGTGTCTGCTGCAGGGAAACCTTGGAGCAAGGTCATGCGCCTCATTTATCAGCAACAGGTTAAGGTATGTTAGTCAAAACGACTAATATGTATTAGTCAACACACAGTTAAAAAGAACAACTTAAGGACAAAAAAAGTTATATAGAATTTCAGCTTAGTTACACTAATAAAAGTAAGCTCCATCTTCTGAATGTCTATGCATGCGCATGAATCTATGATACTCAGAATTATAAGTTTACTACACATGAAGATATAATCTCTGCATAATTATTCTAAAAGGAAAGAAATCTGACTCAATAAGTATGTATGCAAGGTACTTTAACTGAAACTTTAAAAACAAGTGATTTTTTTAATGCAATATTTATGCAAGCACTCTACACATTCTGCTTCAAGTTTGACATGCATAGACTCCGTGCTCATTTTTAATAGGGAAAAAACAGAGGATCCAGTTCAGGCTGCTAAATAATGCAAGATGCATATTTTTCACCTGTCTCATTCACTTATATTCTTATCAGGGGATAGGACTAAACAGCAGACACAAAATGCAAGCATCACATACAAATGTAAATGAACAAACAGCTCCCTTTCTGTGCTTAACATGTTAAAAACAAAATTATGTCTCACTAAGCACATAAATGAAATGTATGTCTGCTATCTGCAGAAAGTTAGGAAGGGCCTAGTTAGGATGACAATCAAATGTCACTTGACATGCCAAAAGAAATTACATTAAAATGGTTAAAAGGAAAAGATAACAGGTGAAATAAAAAACACCACAGCAAACTGCAAAAGTTTAGGATTAACAAGGCACAGGGACCTACCAACACAGAATTATCCAACAAGATTTCCTGCACAAAAACAAATGACAAACCAGTCATGACAAAACCAAAATATAGATATTACAGTGATACCAACCACACATGGAGACATATATTAAAATTCAGATTCTTACCTCAAACATACCAAAACCCCTAGCTTCTGTAGTTAATTTATCTTTATTTAACATTGTACACACTTAAATTGCAAGCCAGCTGCCCCTAAAATTAGTACTTAAACAGTACCAAGAGAATAGCAGAGCGTAATTACGGACACTGTACACTTACTGTGTTTCAAAATACCTTTAATGTCTTCCTGCTAAAAACTGGTGTTCACTACATCATAAACTTACACAGATAATGCTCTTCAGAAATCTGTGCTCACCTAAGTTAGCTTTAGAGCTAATGTTAGACATGATTAAAAGCATATGATTTCTATCCTGCTGGAGGCAAGAATTCAACTTGCAGATTAAGCATTACTATTCCATGCAAAGCCCCATGAAAAATGATCCAATAGACAAACAATACTTGCAGAAGGGATGCTAGATAATGACAGGCACAAATACACAGTTAAAACCAAAACCAAACAAGTCAGTGAAGCTGTGTATCCACTGTCTTGAGTCCTGGTTTGTAATCGCTAGCATAGTCACAAATTCAACTGTCTAAATACTCTGGAGACCTGAACCATCTCATGCTCTCGGGGGTATAAATACAGATGGAGGAGGAAGCCTGCAGCTGCTCACAGAAATTGTGTTGGCATGGCCAGTGCTACATATATTTATAAAAGAAAGGGGGGAAGAGGGAGAGGAGGAGGGGGAAAAGGAGAAAGAAAATGTCTATTTCAGAATTTTTAAAAGGTAAGTTTAAAAACACAGAAACCCTGGGGAGAAAGGGTGAAGAGGGGAGTTGATTCAAATATTAATAAAAAAGAAATCCTTTGCACATTTATTTTCAAGTTTTTATGAGTGATAATTCATATTTCTACGGGCAGAGGAAGAAAAGATCACTTATCTGACCACAGATTCTTTGCCTCTCCTCTTTTTCTCCCTTGAATAAACAATGCAGCAGCGAATATCCAGTGTCTAGTGCCCAGTTTTATATTTTACTTCCCCTTAAGAATTCCAAATGTGCTGCAAGGGGGCAGTCACACATTGTTCTCCACTTGAAGACATTTAAAGTCATGGAGTGAGTCACTTTATCCTACTTCCCTTGCAAGATGGTGATTTAGTACGCCGAAACTACACAGAGGATGGTGAGTTTTACAAAATGCAGAAGTCTGCTTGTGCAATCATCTTCTCACAGACCTGCAAAGCATACACTCAAACCTTCTTTGTTTATGACACTCTTATTCAGAGGTATTGACATTTACTGAATCGTTAGCATCAAGTGGCTGTAGTTCTGTAACAAGTTCAGGAAAATTAGAAGAATTCACCCATGTAAGGCCACTGATTTTGGTGGACTCCTCCCTCATGAAGTTCACAATTGTTTCTGAGGCAGAGGTGAAAACACATATATATAGAGAGACACATGAACACTTGCGTGAAACAAGTGAAACACCATGAAACATGCTTCTTCTTAAATGAGTAATTTTATATTAAAAAGTCACTAAAGTCCTGTATGAAGTACTTTGAAACAATTCATAAAATCAATGAAAATCAGTTATATTGTATAGACAATTTTATCATTACACCCTCTTTAAGTACTTGCTATTAGCTAAGAGAGATCATACTGTATATGGAAGCAGACCGCACATGGACTTACATATGATCCCAAATGCTAATATGTCCTATGAGCAAGAAAGTGACTTATATGATGTGTTGTGATTTTATCAATGCAAGAAAAAAATGTGCTTTACCCAGTGAAAATGGTATATCTTAAAACTCCCAAATACTTCAAATGAATTCCAGTTATTCTGCAACCAGTATACCCACGCCTAACACAATGTGGCGCTGAAAGAGCTTCTCCTTCAATTTTTCCTGGTTCCAGCAATCATGTTTCTTGTCAAACATAACAAAGATAATGGAAGAAAAATATAAAAAAAAACCAACCCTACCTTACTGTGTTTTTTTTTGTTTCTCTCTGATTTACAGGGAGACTGGGTGGTCTTTTAAGAAGAAAAAAGCAACAACCAACCAAAGAAGCATCCCATCCCATTCCCCCCCCCCCCCCCCAACAAATACAACCCTAACTAGCTCCTGAAAACCCACCAAACTTAACAACTATCAGGAAATTACTTTTGTTTTCTTTATAGAACAAAGTGCTTCAGAGCAGCAGAGAGAGAAAATCTGGGGAGGCAAAACCAAACAAAAAACAACCCCAGCAAACAAACACCTCCCTCCTCCCCTCTTTCTCAGAGAAACAGGGCTGAAAAAAAGACTGCTGATTTTTTCCAAAGACCTAGTTTGACTATTACTTAAATGTCAGAAATTTTTATCCTGACTGCCAAGAAGTCAGCACACTGAAGCATGAGTGCTAAAGGAATTATAAACCAGAGAAATTTACAGTTTTTCACCAACATGGAAAAACAAACCCAAACAATTCTCAGAATCCTTCACCTAAGAAAAAAAGCAGCAGTGGAAAAAAAAATGGACAACATAAAATCACTGGTAAAAATCCAGCACGCAGTTCTAATGGATGGTATATCCTGCCAGACAACTGGCCTTAATAAGAGCAGCAGAATGCACTTGCAAGCACTTCAGAAGGCCAATATTTTTACAGAATGTGCTCATCTTGTGAAGGGGAAGCAGAAAGTGTAGAAAAAAGTTAAAAACAGAGAACACTTGCCTGCAGGAGGATATGGAACACTTCACCCCTACACAATGATCAGTTTCCCTGGTTAAACAAGCATCTGTATTTTTTAACTGTTTCTGAACAAAATGTCTTAAAATACGAGCATATAAACAAGTAAAGATATACTCACACATAAACAGCTTACAAGGCTGGACAAGTTCACATGTCGAGGAGCAAACATGTGAAGCTGCTGAAGGCAAGAGATGGCTTGAGCCTGAACAAGGCAGTCAGGATTATCCTGCATCACCGCACAGCCCAGGAGGCAGGAAGTTCTTAAGGCTGAAACTGTAGTACTGCTGCCTATATTCAGAATAAAAAAGGGTTTTTTTTTTTTTGTTTTTTAAAACATCAACCTGTTTTTCAAAACATGATCTCTGCCTTTTTCCCAAGCTACCCATAACTCTCATCCTCTTAAAGCATACCTTCTCTATTTGTGTTATATTGTGATACAAATGAGATTTCAGTGTCCAGCTATCTAAAAGTTGATTTAGATTAATATTTTAAATGTCTACATCATAACCAAGACACAGACTGGCTCCTAACTCTTGAAATATGGATATCTGCTGTTTTATTCTATATGTATGAATTTTCAGCCCAAGGCAAGGCTTGGAGAACCAGTTCAAACAAAGGGAAAGATGTCAAACAGAAACACTATTTTTGGAAAACTTGCAGACACGTCATCTTGATTGTGTAAGCTCATGGCGTATGAAATACTATCTTACACGGAGAAAAAACACTTAGCATGCACTTATTTGTTGATAAAATTTGAATTACACATTCAAAACAATGTTTAGCAATTTTGCTGCTAAACCAAACAAAGCTGACACTGTTTCATGTCGTGTACCTTGTAACTCAGGGCCCAGAGTGGTAATAAGTGCATTTAAACAGCGACCAAGGCTTTGGTGGACTTCGGTGTAAGCAGGAGGCACAGTCAACAACAACATGAGAACAAGAGATAAGGTAGGTTCCACATGCACGTGATACAAGGGGCCAGCTAAGTCTACTATCAGCGACAGGGAGTGTAGTGCCCACGCCTGTAAAATAAGAGAAGTAATAATGTAAAATCTATAGAATAAGATAAATGTAAGATCTTTAAAAAAATTTATAGTTCAAGTGAAATTCAGTAAATAAGTGTAATAAAAGTTGTGCTTTTAGGTTCCAAAGGGACAAATATAGAAATAATAGAAGGAAACTTTTGGAACCTGATGCTTTGCACCAATAACTAAATCTGTTTCATGTCAACATACAGTTCTTCTCTGTATAAAAATACTGCAGAGAAAGCTTAAAAAACTTCTTTAACTGAGATTTAGGCAATAACATTGAATACACCCAATGTCTCTTAAAGTTGTTCTGCCAGATAACAGTTTTAGTCACAGAGAATTAATGTGAATTAGTCTTCAAAATATCTTGCCTTATTCAAGGAAGTATACTGACCAAGTTCTACAACACTGAGGCTACAAATCCCTGTTTTTTTACTACATAATCCTTCAACAAAAAAATGCTGTAAGATACCCATTGTAGCAGAGACAAAAACTGACATGAAAAACTATCTAGCCAATGTCAAGATACAGGTGAATGTGAAATTAACTGCTTTTGAAACCATCACATTTTAGCATTATCAGCCTTATTGATCATAAAATATGAACCTCCCATATCTCATCTTGATTTGTTCTTGGATTTTGAGCAGGGGCTATAGTTTTCATGGCCGTTGCTGCACAGGCCATCACCTGTAAGGTATGCCAGATCGGAAG
>JASSUY010034046.1:0-13092 GCA_032466535.1 Forpus xanthops
GGGGCAGCGCGGTGACGGTGAACCTCCGGCTCATGGCCCCGCCGCCTCCACAAGTGGCTCCGGGTCCCGGCGGCCGCCGAGCGCGGCCCCGGCGGGCGCTGACCGGGGTCCTAATGTGGTCCTTAGTGCCCGAAGCACCGCCCGCCGCGCCGCCCCGCGGCTGCGGGGCTGCCACGGACCGGCAGAGCCCAGCAGAGCTCGGCCCGGTTCGGCTCGACCCAGCTGGACGGGGCGGGAAGCGAGCTGCCCGCAGCCGCCGGGCACGGGGAGCTGTGGGTCCGGACCCCGGCGGGACAGGACGGGGCCGCGCTCTACCCCCGCCCTGCGCGGAGCCACGGCCGCTAATTACAGCTAATTATAGCCCCAGGGCTGCGGCCGCCCCACCCTGCCACGGCCCCGGGCACCGCGGCCATGAACCGGCCCCGGGCTCCGCTGGGTCCGGCTCCGAGGGGAGGGCTGTCCCGCAGCAGCGGTGGGGGGCTCCGGCCGCACGCCCGTCCCTCACCGCACGTGGAGAGCCGGGAACGTAGGGGCGGTCCGGGGTCTGTCGGGGTTCGGGGGAAGAGGGGCAGGAGGGGCTCTGGACGGTGGAGGGGCACGGGGAGCCTCGCAAATAGTGTGGGGCAGGCGGTGGGGATGTTGGGAGCGGGGACGTCCCCCCTGCAGGTACCCAGTGTCCCTTGGGGATCCCAGAGCCGTCAGCAGAAGGACGTTTTGGCTGCAGCCTCCCCACCCAGCGCCCCTTCCCCCTGAGCGCTGGAACCCCTCAGCCCAGGAGGGCGATGCCCCCGGCCCCACACCGTGGGGGTTTCACCATGCCCTGGGGTTCCCCCCCGGGGGCTCCGCACACCACAGCCAACTGACAGAGCACGTGGAGGCCATGTCCAAAGAACTGTCTTTATTAAAAACGGGCAGAGGGGGCGGGAGCGAGGCAGAGCCCCCAGCCCTGCCCTGGCCATGGCCCCAGGCAGCAGCTCCCAGCGGATCCCGGCCGAAACCGGTGCGTGGTTTGCACCAGCAAACGCCTCTGCAGGCACAGAGAGCCCTGCTCCCCAGCTGGGGCTCCCCTGGCCGGGCAGCTCCCGAGGGGCACCCCAGGACTCCCGGCCCCCTCCTGCTGGGGCAACAGCAGAGCCCCCACCGCGGTTGGGGCTGTCCCGTGGGCTGCGCGGCCCCCCCCGCCCCAGGGATGAGGCTGCACGTTGGGAGCGGTGGGCAGGGAGCAGTGCACCAACCACAGGCATCCGGTGGAGCCCTCAGTGCTGGGGGCACTGCAGGATATCGTACTTGACGTAGCCCACCCGGTCCACCTGGTAGCGCGGCGTCATCCTCCAGTAGAAGCTGCCACGGCAGAAGTAGTACTTGTCTGGGCAGGGAGGGAAAGCAGCGTCAGCGGGAGGCCAGACCCACGAGCACCCAACACAGCGGCCACCATGTGCTATGGGCACAGGAATCTGCCCCTGGCACAGAGCCCTTCCTGGGCCTTGGCAGCTCTACCACGGGACCCACTGGGCTGACGGCACTTCCTGGGCCATTCCCCAGAGCTGTGAGCATCCCAAGCCCAGCACGCAGGTGATGTAGCCCCTGCCCACAGGAGGCTCATGGCAGCCTGGGGGTGACCACTCACCTCCCACCCACCAGCTCCCAGCTCACCTTGGTACAGGAAGACATTGCGTGCATCAAGGGGAACACCGGTGAAGACGTCGTCGGTGGCGCGGGGGTAGCCCCTGTCCACCCTCTGCACCTTCACGTCCAGCCTGTGAGGAGAGCAAAGCCGCGCTTAGGGGCGCCTGGAGCCCCGTTCCAGCCCCCGTCTGGGGCAGGCAGTGGGCGCCGCTGCACCACCGGACCCGCTCACCTCCAGTAGCTCTCCCCACTGAAGAGCAGCACTTTGCCGCGGCCCCGCTGCAGGGCTCCCGAGATGCGCGCTGCTCCCCTGCCGATGCCCAGCTTCTCGATGCTCCGGGGACCCAGCACGCTTTTGCCAGAGAACACCCAGAACTGCCGACCTGCAGCCGGAGGCAGCACGGGCGTCAGCCGGCCCCAAGGTGCCAGCGCAGCGCTGGGCTCCTCACAGCGCCAGGACCGCAGGCAGCAGGGGCAGAGCTCACCGGAGAAGAAGAAGACCCTCTTGGTGAGCACGTCCTGGAAAGCAGCGTCGATGACAGGCGGGAGGCCGGGCCAGGTGTCCTCAATGGAGAAGGCTCCATGGATGCCCGAATCCCAGAAGGATGAGAGGGTCCAGTATTTCCTGGTGGGGAAGGTCACCATCCTGACAACTGTGGCCTGGCACAGCCCCGCGTTCCCCCACAGCCCTCCATAACCACAGCACACCCCAGGGCAGGAGGTGCCGGGCACAGCTGCTCACCCATCCTTGAAGAAATGCAGCTCCCCATTGATCTCTGTGATAGCATCGAAGTTCTTCTCCACACAAGCATCTTGGCTGGGGTCCACAGGAATGGGCTCAGCCGTGGGCTCTGGCGTCTCCTCCTCTTCCTCCTCAGTGGTGGAGGTGCTGCCGGCCTCCGTGGGCAGGGGCTGGGGCTCCTCAGTGGGTGCAGGCGCAGGGGCAGTGGGCTCAGGGCCAGAGCCATGGCCTGAGCCAATACAGGGGAGCAAGTGAGGCTGGGGCCAGCCCAGCACTGTGGAGCCCCGGCACTCTCGCTGCACCACAGCTGCTCACCATAGAGGTACTGAATGCCTCGGACATCATCTGGGTCCAGCTGGAAGTCCTGGACGTAGCTGTACATGGGGTACATCAGGGCCTCACGCACGCTGGAGTGGTCCAGCCCCAGTGAGTGCCCGAACTCATGAGCAGCCACCAGGAAGATGCTGTAACCTGGGGGAAAGCACCAGCCTCAGTGTCCGGTGGGGTGGGACACAGCACACCGGCCAGGGCCCATGACCCCGTGCCAGCGCGGTACCTCTGTCAGGGCAGAAGCCCCACTTCTTGTCGGTGTCGTAGTTGCTGGTGGTGGCACACCAGAGCTTGCCGTCCTGTCGGCCCTGGCTGGTGCAGGCACTGTAGGACTGCCCCAGGAAGGTGAAGGGAAACACACACGGGTCCCCCTGGGAGTTGCCGCCGATCACTGCGGTGTCTGCGGCGCAGCAGTGTCACTGGGGCCGGCTCCAGACCCGGCCACAGCGGCCAGGCCACGGCACAGCCCCAACACCCTTCTGGTGCCCATCCTGCGCACCACAGGGGGGGACCGGCTCCCTCCGCACCTCGGTTGGGGCAGAAGCCGTATTTCTTGTCCTGGTCGAAGTTGCCGGTGGTGGCACACCAGCGGTAGCCATCGGAGCGCCCGTCCGTGGTGCAGGCATTGTAGGAGGTGCCATCAAAGACAAAGGGGAAGGCGCAGGGGGCCCCGTCGCTGTTGCCGCCATTGGTGTAGAGGACTGTGGGGTGAGGAGGGGTGAGGATGGTGCTGGGCTCCGGCGGGGCCGGGCCGGGGCTGCAGCCGTGGCTACTCACGCTCGCTGGGGCAGAAGCCGTATTTCTTGTCACGGTCGTAGCTGGCGGTGGTGGCACACCAGGGCAGCCCGTCCGTGCGCCCCTCCGTGATGCACCGCGAGTAGGAGCGGCCCTCGAAGATGAAGGGGAAGTGGCAGTCGGCCCCGTTGGCGTTCCCGTGGCGGGTCTTCACCACTGCTCGGGGAGGGGCGGCTCAGTGGTGGGGCCGGGGCCATCACCCCCCGCCGCTCACCACGCTCTGCCCTTACCTAAGCCTGTCCCCAGCGTCCAGAGCTCATCATCATCAAAGTGGGCATCGCCCTGGATGCCGCGGCCAGGGGGAAAGGCGTGAGCCAAGAGCCCGTCCTTACCATCGAAGGGGTACCCGTCCCCGTGCTCTGTGGGGACAAGTACCCTCAGAGCTGGCTCCAGTCAATGAGCCCCTGTGCTCCTGGTGAGGGCACGGACCCGTCAGTACATGACCCATGTGCCCCTCTGTTGGCACATGAGGGGGCAGAGGGATCCCAGACATGGTGCGAGGGGATGGTTCCATGGGCAGGGACATCAGTGGCCCCTTCCCCATGGCGGAGCCATCTCCCAGCTCCCTGCCTGCCCACAAAACGTCACCTCTGCTGCCGAACATGATCATGATGTCCGCCTCGCCGCTGTATATCTGGGTGAATGTGAGAGGGGTCACGTCACTCCACACTTTGAACGCCCTCTTGAAGGCATCATCGATGACGGCACGGTCCAGGTCAGGGGAGTAATTCATCACCCTGGGGGGGAGCAGGGGATCAGCGCTGCCAGGTCCTGGCAGTGACCCCGCTCCAGGTGTGCAGAGGGAACCATCGCTCTGTGGGCGCGAGGCTTCGTCTCCCGGGGCAGACTCACCGGTACGTCAGGTCCATGTGGTCCCACTTGAGGTCCCCCTCGAAGGTGAGGAAGGTTCCGACATCGGGGACACCGCAGCGAGGGGCGCGCATGGCCTCCAGCGTCGCGGCATCCAGCTCGCCCGTCTCCTCCAGGCCCAGCTTCTTCTGCATCTCGCGCAGTGCCTTGCCCAGGGACACGCGCTTGGTGCCTGCGCGCGCCTCCGCCGCCGTCGTGTAGCCAAACCTCAGCAGGTAGCTCTGGGGGGAAAGGAGCCCCAGGGGCTGAGCGCAGCGGGGGGGGCCCGGGCACCCCCGGCACCGCGCACCCCGGGGCCCGACCCCCACCCAGGAGCACCCATCACTGCCCGGAGCCCCTCGGGATCCCGGGGGTACTGCGGGAGGGCTGCGGGGCCGCGCTCCCCTCACCTCCGCCAGCTCCAGGTCGGACAAGCCATGGATCAGCTCCCCCGGGAAGGTGACCACCGCCTGCGCCTCGCTCTGCAGTGGGGCCGCGCAGCAGGAGATGGCCATGAGCCCCAGGGCCAGCGGCGCCAGGAGCACGAGGGCCATGGTGCAGCGGCAGGAGGGCTCTGGCTGTGCCGGTGCCGGCTCCTGCTCCTATTTATGGTCGGGGAGGGCAGTGAGTCACCCTCAGACCCCTCGACTCACGCTCCCTTCCCACGGTGACGAAACGCACACTCAGGCTCCTCTGTTCCTGGCCTTTAACTGTTTCATCACCTTGTTTACAAAACACCTCGGTCCTGCACCGCACAGCGTGAGGACGGTGCGAGGGAGGGATGACGGGGCACAGCACATCAGTCCTGAGGCTGCCAGCATTGCCCTGCTCAAGGCCATGGTGGCAGTGGGAGCAGCGGGTCATGGTGGCCAGATGCTGGCCAGGTGCTCAGGACCTTGCAGCCATGTCGGCACATGGGCTGACTGATGCTGAGCTCAGCTGGCCGAGGGCTGATGTAGCCAGAGCCAGACCTGCCAGGACCTGCGTGGGCATCGGGGAAGGAATCCCCTGCCCGGAGCCCTGTGCCTGCAGCCGCCTGCCCAGGAGCTGTACAACAGAGCTCTGACCCTGACTGGGACGCAGCGCCCATCCCCATATCCCCTGCTGTGGCTGCATCACCCCAGTGGGGCAGAGCATTCCCCACAGGCGATCCCTGTGGCTCATCACCCCACAGTTGCCTCCAATCCACCCTTCAGCAGTCACCCGGCAGAGCCCTGTGTGACTGGGCAGCACACGCACAGGAGCATCTCCGTGCCGGGGTGCACAGGGGTGCCCCATCCTCACTGCCAGCTGCTCCGCAGGGCACTGTTGATGCAGGTTCCCACCCGGCACAATACAAACCATGGGACAGTGTTTTCCTTCTCCTCTCAAAATGCCGACGCTTGTGGGAACGGGAGTGGTGAAGGGGAAAGCAAACAGGGATGAGGAGCAAGGGAAAACAGGCGGCCGAGCAGGAAGGAAGACACAGCATCAGCTGCGCGGCAGGATTGGTGCAGCCCAGCAATGCTGCCTGAGGCGCAGGTCTCGGGGTGGGTGTCCCCTCCTCAGCTCTTGCTGATGATGCCCCACAAGGACGACCTCCCCAGGCTGCCCCATTGCTGTCGGTGCCCTGTGCTCCCCAAGGCGCGGTGCTGTGTCCCTGCACCACCACCTCCCCGCATCACCCCGGCTCTGGATGAACGGAGCAAACCGCTCCGGGCACAGCGCGTGCAGGGTCAGGTCCCACCGGTGCCCAGCACGGCGGGGGCACGGCAAGAGGAGAGCGGCTCATCCCGGGGGAGCATCGGCCGCGCAGGGCAGGGGCGCTCATGAAGGGCTCACCCTGGGCACAGGCTCTGCCCCAGAGCCCCTCACCACGCAGTGATGAGCAGGGGCAGCGGTGCTGGGCAGACACAGCGCCAGGGCCACGGCCGGGGGGTGCCAGGAGCTCACAGCGCTGAGGAAGCGGTGCTGGGAACTTGCGGCGTTGCCTCACTCCCCACCGCAGCCCTGCAACGCAGCCCCGGCTCCCAGGTGCAGGAAGTTGCTCCACAAGCAGCGGCTGGGCCGTGTCCGGGGTGACAAACACGTCCAGCCCGACCTGCTCCCGACGGAAGGCAGCACAGGGACCCGCAGAGCCAGCCCCCCGTGCGGGCTCCAACCTGGCACCCCTCACACCCTGCCTGGCCCCGTTCTTGCCAAGGCAGAGGCAGCGGCTCCCCACGCTCGCTGCCCAGGACTCCCTGGTGCTGTGGCAGGTCCCTGGGCCTTTCCCATGCTGTTCCCATCGCTCATTTCTGCTGCATGCGGGAGCCGCAGCTCCCAGAGCCTGGGCTTGCTGCCATGGCACAGCCTGCACCGCACTGCACTGCCTGCGGCACCCTGAGGGCAGAGCCATGGCCCAGCAGAGCAGCGCTGGCAGGGACGGTGCTCTGAGGAGAGCAGGCACAAGACATGGGCACAGGAGCCGAGACGTCCCCGCACCCAGCGCAGCCCGCGCTTGCAGCCCCCCAGCTCTGGGTGCACAGCTCCGGGGTGCTCAGGACTATGGCTCTGCTCATCCTGGGGCCGGGGGCTGCTGCTCCGCGGGGCGCTGCTGGCGGCAGCTCTGCCCCTGGCCCAACCTCTCCCACTGACTCACGGCCCACTCGGCAGCTTCCTCCTGGCATCGGCGCGGGGATTTTCTGATGACTCCGGAGGCTCCGCAGGGAGCAGAGGCAGTGCTGGGGCCGCAGGAAACCCCCGCGCCTGCAGCACCAGCGGCCCCAGAGCCGGGCAGGGGAAGTCCATAGGGATGGGCTCGGTGCTGCTGGAAAGAGCACACCTCGGCTACAGGGAGCTGGGGCAGGGTACCTGTCCCTCCACACGGGCACATGCAGAGGGATGCTCAGAGGCGCTGCCACTGATGGGAGAGGAGGGCAGCGCTGAGCAAGGGGACTTTGGATGCAAGGGACCGAAGGAGCATCCCAGCCCAGCCCACATCCACCCAGAGCCCCTGCAAGGAGGAGTAACATGGAAAAAACCCACACAGACACCCTCCATCCCGGCGGCTGCTGAGCCACGAGGCTGCCCGTCAGCACCGCGCAGCCGAAAGGGGAAGGAACAGCCACTGCAGCCCCTTCCCATGCCTGTACTCACAGCCACCCTCACCCCAGTGGCCACTGCCCGGAGACCCCTATGGGACCCGGCCCGGGACCCGGCCTGGGGCCGGGATCGCGGCTGGGGAGGCAGTGGCTCTGCCCACAGCCGGGGCTGAGCAGACACGGTGGCACCGCTGTACGGTCACAGGCCTCCAGCCAGGCCAGCAGCAAGGTCAGGGGGGACGGGATGGAGCCAGGGACCCCCAGAGCCGCTGCTCCCCAGTGCTGGCGAGCAGGGGGTCAGCCTCGGGGGGAGTGTCTCATGGCTCAGCGCAGGGATGCACTGTGGCAGCAGCAAAGGTGAGAGCTGAGGACAGGGGACGAGGGGACACCCACTGCCACAGCCACCGCCTCACATCCGGGCAGGGGGATGTGGGAGTGAAGGGCAGGAGCAGGGACCGCAGCAGGATGGGGAAGCAGAGCGGGGCAGAGTCAGTGTCTTGTGTGAGTGAGACAGCAAAGTGCTGCCAAGGAGCACTGCGGCCCATGCCGAGGGCAGGGACTGCTCGGAGCCGGCAGCTGCCACACAATGCGCCAGTGCCACGGCTGCTGCAGCAGTCAGACACCGGCACGAGCCCCAGGCCCGACCCTGCTGCATCCCATGGGCACTGCAGCACCCCGAGCCCAGGGAGTGCGGCTGCTGTGTGCACACCGCTGCCCCGGGCAGCACCATGCCAGCACTGGGCACCGTGTCCCGAGCGTGTGGATGCGTGGTGCAGGAGCAAAGGGAGCAGCTTTGTGTGCGTCAGCAGCTTGGAAGCCCCTTCGCTCCGGCTCAAGGGCTCCAGACAGAAACAACATTCCTGCACACGCTCTGTGTCTGCTGCCTGACGTGTGGGTCGGGATCGCCTCCTCCAGCTGCGCCCAGGACCCTGCTTGGCAAACCATGGAACGTGCCACGGTCCTGCAGTGCTCCAGCCCCGCCACGCTCAGCCCTGCACCACACACTGAGAGTGCCCCTGCCTGTCCCTGCTGTCCCCTGCCTCAGCATCCTGCCCGGGCCCTGTCTGGGTGAGGGTGACGCAGTGGGTGTCAGTCGGTGGATCACCTCCGCCTGCAGGCACTCAAACCAGCGCAGCAGCTTCATCCCTCGGCAGCACCAATCCCAGCACAAGGCGCGCATGACGGATCCCCCCCGGCTGCCACCCCGGCTCCAGGCACTGGGGTGGGTGGCACAGTCACCTCCCCGCACCGGGCTGGGACATTCCCTGCTCCACACCTTCCCTGGCCCCTGCACCCCCAGGAACCCTCCACCTGCCCCGCAGGAATGTGGATCGGGGATCTCCCACCCCATGCTCTGCTCTTCCGGGCACCAGGGCAGCAGCAGGCAGTGGCACAGCCCATGCCGGGGCAGTTGGATGGCTCTGCACTGGACACAGCCCTGCTGATGCTGGACGGGACCCAGCACCTTCTGAGCCGTCGCCACACGGCCCAGCCCCTGTGCCCACTGATGCTATGGGATGGAGAGGAAAGCAGCTCCCGTGTGCTGTGAAGCCTTCGAGGTGGGAAATCCAGGGTGGGTTTGAAGAAACGAGTCAGAGGCATTGGACACTGGAGGGACACAGCCCAGAGCATCCCACTGGAACGGTGTGAGGAGCTTGGCAGCCCCCAGGCGGTACAAAACACGTGCGAGCTCCAAATGCCACAGGGCTTGTGTTGTGTTTCATGACTTGCTGTAAGCTCATCCCGACTCGCTGGAACCTTGCCCCTGCTCAGCTTTTACCTGGTCTTTGACCAACTTTCGCTCTACCAACCAAACCTTCCCACCGGCCAAGAGCAGCGCAGTGCGTGCGCAGGGCCCGGGGCTGCAAGGGGCAGTGCTGAGCCTTGCTCACCTGCTTTGGTGGCTGTGGGAAGGGGTGTCCAAGGGCAGCCCAGGCACTGCCATCCCCTCAGCCACCCGAGGCCACCTCCTCTGGGGCGACCTGATGGACCGAGCCCATGGAGGCCATCGCCTGTGCCCCTGCACCGGCACAGCACAACATGGCACAGCTCAGCACAGCACGGCACAGGTGGGCAGCGCTTTGTCCCCTGGCAGTGAGATGGGCACAGCAGCTGCCTGCTAAATTGGGAAGAGCAGAGATTGTGACAATGACGGGAAAGCTGCCCGGCACGCGGAGGGGACAGTGCGGCGCCAGGGACCCACCGGCTGCCACCAACCCGGCAGCTCAGGACTAAGAAGTGGGGGTTTGTAGGTGAAATATGGGCAAAACTGGTTATATTTAATTGTAAACTCCGAGCAGCAGAAGGAAGAGCGGAGGATAAACCACTCGGATTTCAGTGAAACATTTGACAACTGTTCGAGTCATCCTCTGCCAAATTAATTCAGAGCAGCTCAGTCGTCAACACAGGCATATGGACAAAACCCAGGCAGCAGGGGAATGGCAAACAGCCTGGCCAGCAGCCGGGAGCCTTGGAGGGACCAGCCACGGGCAGGGCTGCGGGACCGGCACCAGCGGGAGCCACCGTGGCAGCACCGGATGCTGAGCTGCCTCGCTCCATGCAGGCAATGGGCACAAGATGGGAACGGCCTGGTCCAGTGCACAGCTCAGGCATCCGGGACACTGCTACACATGCAGTTCTCCTGCCCACCTTGTTTATTTTAACTTATATTTCAATAATCTGCTGATTACCCTTTTTCTAACTAACCAGCAGTGATGAATCAGCAGCACTGCAGAGGGTGGAAGCCAGCAGCCTTGGACCATGGCTCCGAGGTCTCAGGGTCTGGGAAGGAAGCCACAGGATCCCTCCAGAAGGGGAAAGAAAACAACCAGCGGCAGAAGCGGCACTTCTGGCTGGCGAGGAGGGGCCGCAGCCGTGGCTGTTCGCATTCAGCAGCTCCACACACATCCTGGAAAGGCCATTGATGGTCCTGAGCCCTGTGGGAACAGCAGCCATGGCTCTGACCTGGGATGAAGCACACAGGGCAGGCAGCGCAGGGCACAGCTCAGCACCGCCCCAGTGAGTGTGTGGGACGCGGGCCCCAACTGCCCAGGAGGCCATGAGACACTGCTGGGGCAGTGTGGCCCCTGCACAGGCAGGAGCTCCCTGTGGCAGAGCCGGGGCCAGTGAGCTGCCTCTGCTGAGGGGACCTTGTGAGGGTGTAAGTGTCCTGGCCACAGGCTCCCTGGAGCCCTGGGAGCAGCTGGAGCGCCCTGCCCCAGTGCAGGGGTGGCATCAGAGCTCAGACTGCGGGCTCAGCACAGTGGTGCCGGCCACAGAAAACGGGCACTACCGCACGGCACTCCCACCAGTGCAGTGCCCTGGGAAGCGGAGGCCCCAGCAGGAACGGCTGGCACCGTGTCCCAGCCATCCCCGGGCACGCAGCACAGGGGCTGGAGCCCGGCGGGAAGCATCCCGGCTGCTGCCCCCGGCTCAGAGCAAGGCCCCAGGAGAGACTCCGGCGCCCGCTCCAGGAGCCACCGTTGCCGGGAAGGAGCTGGCGGTGAAGCAATCTGCTGTGAGGAGAAACCATTTCCTGCAGCAAGGGCTGTTTTGCTCAACGCTTTACAAAATGTGCTGATGCAACCTCCCTTCCCAGGTGGGATATAAAGACAGGCGGGCCGCGCGGATGGTGCTGCGCAGCTACACAAACATCACCAGCAGTGGTTTCCTTAAAAGACAAACGGAAACAATGAGGAACAAACAACACAATGACACAGCCAACAGTGCGGATCCATGGCTCGGGTTGCTGGGGGGGCTCTGCCCTGGGTACCATGCTTAGCACCAGCCACCACCTATCCTGGGACACTGACCAAGGCATTAGCTCATGGAGAAGCTGTTGTGGGAGCAGGGGGAGCCCAAGCCAGCACCATGAACTGCTGCTGGGGCTGCCCTGAGGGGCACCACGAGAGCAGGACCCTGACCAGGGTCACTCTCACCCTGCCCAGAGCAGCAGCTTCTCCGGCTGTAGCTGCTTCCAAAGCACCTTATCCCAGCTGGACAGCAGGACACAGCCTGCCAGTGCCTGTTAAAAATCAGCTTCAACCCCCACTGCTCTCTTATCGCTTTACTCTCCAGGCTCAAGGGTTTGTGTTGCCCCCTCAGCCCCTTCCCAAAAGGCCTTTAACCCGGCACTCCCTCTGCTAAAGGTATTTGGACATGCTCCCAACATGTGCCACGTCCAGTTTTGGATTCTCTTAAGCCTCTTGCTGAGACTTCATTGTGTTTTCTTTGGCCCCAGGGTGATTTTAGGCACTGGAGTGCAATGGAGGAGCGCGATGGGAGCTGTGCTTCCCGAGCAGGGAGCACGGTCCTGGAAATCCCCTCACTCTGCTCGGGCATGCAGCAGATTTAAAAATAGCAGGTTACCCATCCCAGCAAAGCTCTGTGGGTGCAACCTCCTGAGACAAAGGGCACGGGGCAGCTGCAGGCTAACAGCGGCTTTAAGCCCATTTTCCGTCAGTCGAGCCAAGCATCAGGGGGTCCACATGAGCCCCTGAGCTCACAGAGGTCAGGATGCTTTGCCCTGGAACCACTGTCCATTGGGAAGGCTTTCCACTGTCTCACAGCAGCTGACTGAAGGCAGGAGGTAAAGGAGAGGAAACCGCTCAGAACGACACAAACCCATCCCACTTCCTCTGCCTGGGAGGAAACTTTTGCCAGGGGCTCCCTGACCCACACCCTGGACTGACAGAAACACAGAGCTCCTCCAGTAGGGAGCACAGGGGCAGCCCAAGCCCCGACAGCCCCAGGCCCGGTCCCAGGCAGCGCCGGGCTCCTCCCAAGCCAGCCACAGGACTGCAGAGAGGGGACATCGGCCACAGGAGCCCCCTGCATTCTCCCTGGCTCCATGGCCCCACAGCAACCACAGAGCTGCACAGGGTGGCTTTAAATGAAGTCATGGAGGAAGGAAGCAAACCCCAACCCCTCAGTCTCTCCCGGCCACAGGTACGACGCAGCAGTGGCTGCATGCAGGAACTCAGCACCCGCAGCAGGAGCGTCGTGTTGGATGAGGATATAAGGCTGTCAAGGATATGTTTAATTAGCTTGAAAAAGAACCAAAAGATGCCAGCAGCTCAGCAGCAGCTCCTCTGCTGCCTCTACAGGCACACAGCACCACTGGGCAGCCTCACCCAGGGCAGGAGGTGACAGGCAAGCTGATACCAGCAACCAGGAAAGCCCTGCACAGGAGCCCTGGGCTGAGACCAGCCATCACCCCGGACCTGAAGCACCACAGCCAAATGACACCGAGCGCTGATTCAGGCCACCCTGCTTGGGTTCCTGGCAGGCGAGCTCGGTGCTCACAGGCCGTGCCAGATGAGGCACTGTCTGTCCTGCCGAAGCTGGCACCGCATCAGCACCAGCCTGGTACCAGCCGTCCTGGCCAGCGAGACAATGCAACTGTCCGCCCTGACTGGCGCTGGACGGAGCCGCACTGCAGCATGTGCCCCCCCCTCAGCAACAGCGTCCCTTCCTCTGGGGCCAAGCAGCAGGGCTCAGCCCCAGCCTCAGAACCAAAGAGTTCCCAGCCTGGTTTGTGTTGGAAGGAAGCTTAAAGCTCATCCAGTTCCAACCCCTGCCACAGGCAGGCACACCTTCCACTAGAGCAGGGTGCTCCAAGCCTCATCCAACCTGGCCTTGAACACTGCCAGGGATGGGGCAGCCACAGCTTCTCTGGGCACCCTGTGC
>JASSUY010034046.1:14529-25606 GCA_032466535.1 Forpus xanthops
CCCGGGCCCCCGGGGGCTCCGGTGCCTGCTGCGGAGCTGATGGCGGCCGCCTCGTCCTCAGGCGGCGCCTAGGCGGCCTCGGCAGGGCGGGCATGGAGGAGAATGCGGTGCAGAGCAGCAGCGACGCGGCCCCGCAGGCGGCGCGGGAGGAGCCTTCCGAGAGCGGCCTGGGCGTCGGTACTTCGGAGGCCGTGTCAGCGGACAGCAGTGACACCGCATCGGCCCCCGCACCCCTCTGCCGAGCGGAGGATACTGGCGTGGGGCAGAGCTCCGACAGCAGCGAGGTCTCCTTGGTAGGAGCCGATGGGGTGGCACTCGGCTCGGGAGGGGCGGGTAGCCGCGGTTCCGGCTCCTCTGTGTTTCTCTAGGCGTTCTGGCAGGCCAAGTTTGGGAGGCAGCTCTGTAGCTCAGCCGCAGCAGGTGTTGTCACGCAGCTGGTGGGGTGTCTGCTTCCTGATCTGAGGTAGAGAAGCCTCTTTAGTAGCAAGAGCGGCCCCAGAGGGCCGAGGTCCTTGGCAATACCACAGGGAGCGTGCTGATGCCTTTCCCAGTAGCTCTGCGCTGGTGTCGTTTGCATACAGTGGCTCCCTGGGAGCCTGGCCTGGCAGAGGCCTCTCACCTGAGCCCTTCTCACCTCTTCTTTTCCCTCAGGAAGAGGTGTCGGAGAGCAGCTCCAGCACAGATGCCATTCCCCGGATTTACCTGCCAGATTCATCCTCTATTGCCCAGTCCACCTTAGTCTCCAGTGTCTCCACTGTGAGCCAGTCCATCATGGTGTCAGAGTCCCCACAAGTCCTGGTGCATTCCAGTGTCATCACTGATGGAGCCACTGTCGTGTCAGATTCCACCGCATCCACCTCCTCGGACCTAGGTTCTGCTATCGACAAAATCATCGAGTCCACGATTGGACCTGACATAATCCAGAGTGAGTGGGAGCTGCTCACTTGTGGCAGCCCGGCCTGTTCTCACTCTGGGGTCCTGGGAAGGGAGCTGTTGCTGTGCTTAGGCCTGGGGAGGGGGAAGTACACCCATGTGTCATGCACCCCTGTCAGTAGGGATTCTCTTCTTGCCCTGCTGCGGTACCTGGAGGGTTTGACAAGGAGCTTGTAGCTGCTGACAGACATCCTTCCCTCTGTCTGGCTGCTCCTTCAGCTGTAGTGCCAGCAGCCCAGGGCAGAACCCATCCCTGCAGCCAGACCTTCCTCACCACTTTCCACTTGTGTCCAAATGTGGGATGGCCCCACAGACCCTACAGGCCCTGTGTCTGGCAGTTACCACCCTGCTCTCCTCTTTCTCTCAGGCTGCATTGCTGTGACCAGTGCAGAAGATGATGGGGCAGAGACTACCCAGTACCTCATCCTGCAAGGCCCTGATGATGGTAAGGCTGCACCCTGGGCTGGGTATTCCAGTGCCTGTGCCAGAGTCCCTGGGGATGTGGTGACTGTTGGGAGGTGGTCGCTGAGCTGGTGTTCAGCCCTTGCCCCAGGCATGGGTGCAGCCTTGGACACAGATGAGGATCTTCTCCTTGGCTGAACTAGTTTTGGCATTTCAGGTGCCCCTATTGTGTCCCAGATGGCCACTTCTGCACTGGCTAATAGCTTGGCAGTAGAAGCTGTTGCTGATGGACCGACCTCCACATGCCTTGACCAGCCTGGCCCTTCAGACCCTTCTGAGCAGCTGGAAGTGATGAAGCTGCCAGCACAGCCCAGTCAGGCCCGAGAGGTGGATGGTGAAGAGGAGCTGGACCAGCCAGACTTGGAGACCCTAGAAGAGATGATGGAGGTGGTGGTGGTGCAGCAATTCAAGTGCAAGATGTGTCAGTACAAGAGCATCTCCAAGAAAACACTGATTAACCACATGAAAGAGCGTCACTTCCAGCCAGGTGCGTGCTGGGTGCTGAGGGAAATGGGCTCTGTTCTCGGGGAGGGGTGTACCACCATGCGGGCTGGTGAGGACATTTTGTTCCGTTCTCTGGGGCAGTGGGTTCAGTTCTGGCTTTGAAGAAGGGACGTCCACAAAAGGAGGAATCTGTGCCAAAAACCGTGGAGGAGGAGGTCCCAGAAGAGGAGGAAGATGATGATATTGTGGATGCTGGTGCTATTGATGACTCTGAAGGTAGGACTTGTTCTCCCCGCATCTTATGTAGCTTAGGCTTTTTCCAGTGTCTGTCTCACATTTTGGGCCACCTACCCCAGAGGACAGTGACTACAACCCAGATGAGGATGAGCCCCGTGGGCGGCAGCCCAAGTTCAACCTCAGCATGCCCACATCCAGTGAAGAGAGACTGCGCCGCCGCCTGGGGAGACCCCGCAAGTGTCCTCGCCTGGAGGATGTGCCTCAGGACGTGCCCGAAGGTGAGGGGGAAGAGGCAGCAGCCCTGTGGTGGGCTGGTGCAGGGAGGTGTGTGCTGGAGCTGTACTGTGCTCTTGTCAAGCAGGAGGGGACACGGAGCCCTTGGTGACGTCCCAGAGCACACCGAGCTGTGAGCTGCAGAACTCAGAAGCAGCCAATTCCTCTGGCCTGGCGAATGGGACCAGTGAGAACCTGACAGAGCCCAGCATCAGCCAGTCTGACTCAGATAACAAGGACCCTTCCTCCAACATGAGCCCTGAGGAGGCAGACGTGCTCCCCAGGCGGCGCGGGCGGCCCTCCCGCCGCTTCCTGGGCAAGAAATACCGCAAGTACATGGGGCACAGGTGAGGGGTGTGAGCCGAGGTGGTGCTGGGCCCTCTGGCCTCTGCCCAGGGCTGGTCCAGCCCCAGCTTCCTCCCACAGCCCTGAGCCCTGGCCCTGTTCCACAGGTACTACTACAAGCCGCCCAAGCCCTTGATGAGGCCCTACCTGTGTCGGATCTGTGGCTCACGCTTCCTCACACATGATGATCTGCGTTTCCATGTCAACTCGCACGAGGCCAACAACCCACAGCTCTTCAAGTGTCTCCAGTGCAGCTACCGTGCCCGCCGCTGGTCCTCCCTCAAGGTGAGCATATCTGTCCTACTCCCATGCCCACCGGGGGGTGGTAGCCCTGAGTCTTATAGGCCCCACTCTGCTTGCCATAGGAACACATGTTCAACCACGTGGGCAGCAAGCCTTACAAGTGCGAGGAGTGCAATTACACCAGCGTGTACAAGAAGGACGTCATCCGACACTCTGCAGTGCACAACCGGGATAGGTAAGAGATGTGCAGTCCTACAGACTGCCCTGCAAGCTAGCTGAGCTGCAGTAGCACTGTTTCTCCTGCCCTGGGAGGCAGCCATGCCCTCCCCTTCCCTGACCTCTGGCCATTTCCAAAAGGAGGAGTTCTGGTGTCTGGGTACAAGGGAGCTTGGACTTGGGATATGGCTGACACAAAAGGGGGGTTTCTTATTTCTTTTTCAGGAAAAAAAGAGCAGATCCGGTGAGTTTTGAGTTCCTTGTTGGCTTATCTCTCAGCACCGTTATATGGGAAGAGGCATGCCTGGATCTTCCACAACTTCTTAGTGCCTCGTTGAAGGCAGTGGTTTTGGATCATCTGAGGAAAGGCAGCCCAGTCCTGCAGTGGGGAGAGGGTGTGGAGGCTGTTGAGCTCCTCCCAGTGAGCTCATCCTCATGCTCCTCCTCCAGCCCCCAAAGCTGAACTCCTTCCCGTGTCCTGTGTGCAACCGCACCTACCCCATGCAGAAGAGGCTTACCCAGCACATGAAGACACACAGCACAGAGAAGCCACACATGTGTGACAAGGTGAGGGAGCACACACAGCCTGGGGCATGGCAGCAGTGAGTGAGGCTGGACAGAGTGGGACACTGCTGTGCTTTGTTTCGCTGCAGTGCGGGAAGTCCTTCAAGAAGCGCTACACCTTCAAGATGCATCTTCTGACACACATCCAGGCCATCGCCAACCGCAGGTAGGAGCTGGCAGAGCCTGCGGGCACCCTGGCAGAGCCCAGCCGTGTCCTAGCTCCCCTCGGGGGAGGACAGAAGGTCCCTGCTGCTCGTGTGACAGGTGGCTTTGTCCTGGCAGGTTCAAGTGTGAGTTCTGTGACTACATCTGCGAGGACAAGAAGGTCCTGCTGAACCACCAGCTGTCACACATGAACGACAAGCCCTACAAGTGCAGCTTCTGCAAGTACTCCACCTTGCGGGAGGACTTCCTGGTGTCCCACATGGCTGTCAAGCACACGGGTGAGAAGAGCTGCCTGCCTGCCTGCTGCCCTGATGCCCACTGCTCTCCAGGAGGTGGTCAGAGCCTATCTGCCTTCCTTCAGGGTCCCTCTGCTTGACTCTCATCTCCTGCAGGAGGGAAGCCATTTGCTTGTGAATTCTGTCACTTCACCACCAAGCACAAGAAGAACCTGCGGCTCCACGTGCACTGCCGTCATGCCGAGTCCTTTGAGGAGTGGGCAAAGATGCACCCTGAGGATCCGCCATGCCGCCGCCGCCCCTTCTTCTCCCTGCAGCAGATTGAGGAGCTGAAGCAGCAGCACAGCCAGGTCCAGGCCCCAGCTGAGCCAGAGGCTACTCCACCGGTGAGTACTGTTGCCCATGGCCCAGCTCCTGATGCTCAGGGCCCCGACTGTGTTGTCAGCTCATCCTTTCACCCAGAAACCTGCTGTGCCTGTCACCTACCACACGGTCCAGGCCCTCCCAGAAGCAGAGGCCCCCATCCTCTCGCAGGATTCCCTGGGAGGGGCCACCATCATCTATGAACAAGGTGAGTGAGCGCCTGCTGTAGGGGTGGGGATGGGAATGGAAGAGGTGGACAAGCACATGCCTGACCCTCTGCTTGTGACCCCTGCAGACATGGCTGGATCCACAGAGCTGGCCACGCAAACTGCCCTGGATCTCCTGCTGAACATGAGCACTCAGCGAGAGCTGGCCACAGGCTCGCTGCAGGTGAGGAGGGCTCAGGGGGGAGGCCTCCCAGGCCTCTTCTGCTCGGGGAGCGTCTCGCAGAGCCTGGGCTGCTTCCCCCCTGCAGGTGGCTGTGGTGAAGCAGGATGGCTGTGGAGAGGCACCAGTCTCCTGTGAGCCTCAGGCACAGGAGGAGAGGGAAGAGACGGACTCTAAGGAGAAGCAGCAGAAGTTGTTGACGCTGCACATGGTTGAGCCTGGGGAAACATTGGTGCAGGAGGCTTATGAGGAGGCGACCCTGGACGGCTCAGAGCTGCAGCAGATCACTATCCCCTTTGGTGGGACAGCAGAGTATGGCATCATCACACCCATCAGTGAGGAGATTCAGGCTCCTGGCACACTGTACAGGTCAGCTGTGGGGAGATGGAGGCACTTCTGGTCTCGAATGAGGAGGCTTTAGTGGTGAGGTGACCCTGTCCTCTCTGCAGTGAGGAGGAGAGCCCTGTGGAGACGTCCGAGGCGGTGGTTGTGAGTGAGGCTGTGATGGCACAGGAGGATCTGAAGGGCCGTAGCAATCCCTGTCTCATGTCGCCCGGCGCAGCAGAGAGCCAGTTCCAACACACAGAGGTAAGGAGCTGCGCTGGTCCTGGCGTGGGCTGTGCTGATGCAGCTGTGACCTGGTGTTTCTCTTGCAGCCCCTCAGCGGAGTTGCTGCCTTCCCCTCACCTGCGGAGCGCCAGGAGGCTGGTGTCAAGTGGCCACTGGTGCACTGTGTCACCAGTCAGCTCCAGAAGGACTCGTCTTTATCCCCAGCCTCCAAGGGCCAGGAAAGCTCATCCCCAAAGGTCAAGTGGCCTGCACTCCAAGGCACGGCCAAGAAGCTCTCGTGCAAGGTTTCCACAGCCAAGAAGCTCTCGTGCAAGATTTCCACAGCCAAAAAGTTTTCATGCAAGATTTGCACAGCCATGTTCACAGGGAGAGCAGAAATGGAAAGTCACAAGAGAGCCCACATTGGGCCCAGCACCTTCAAGTGTCCTGACTGTCCATTCACTGCAGCCCTCTGGCCAGAGGTTCGGGTAGGTTCCCTGGCACAGAGCAGCCCTGGGAACAGGAGCTTCGGGGAAACAGGGCTTCCTGACCCTGTGCTTGTCCTCCTGCCCCCAGAGCCACATGGTTCAGCACGCCAGCCTTCGGCCACACAAGTGCAGCCACTGCAGCTTCGCCTCCAAGAACAAGAAGGACCTGCGCAGGCACATGCTGACGCACACCAACGAGAAGCCCTTTTCCTGCCCAGCCTGTGGGCAGAGGTGGGTGAAGCTTGTGAGGCTGTTGCTGCTTCAAGAGATGAGCTCCCCAGGGCTTGAGATAGGATACTGGCAGAGAGTGGCTGCCCCAACCCTGCTGCCGAGAGCAATCCCCTGTTAGAGGGGTCCCTGTCCTTGAGAACCAAGAACCATTCCTGCTGCAGGTGGGCCCAGCCTCATCTCAGGGAGCTGCTGCATGGGGAGATGCAGTACTTGAGCACTAATTGAAGCGTCTGGGAGCTGGGACAGGCCATGTTATAGGATGTGGTAGCTGTGGCCTGGGTCCCTGCAGAGTCACAAAACTCCTGTGCTGTTCATGGCAAGCTCCACCTCACTTTTCCTCCTGCAGGTTCAACCGTAATGGGCACCTCAAGTTCCACATGCAGCGTCTGCACAGCACAGAGGGGAAGAGGCATGGGACACCTGCAGCTGCTGCCCAGCAGACCATCATACTGAAAAGTGAAGAGGATGCGCTGGCCACGCTGCAGAGTAAGATGTGTCCTGTAGGCAGGACGTGGGGATTCAGCTAGCCCAGGGGTCAGGGCCAGGGGACCCCTGCTGATAGTTGAGTGCCAGCAGTGCAGGGACAGGGCTGGGCACAGGGGGCTATCCCGTGAGGCATTGGCTGAGTGATTCTGTGCAGAACTAGCGTCTGGGGTCTCCTTCAAGCACATCCCTGTCACTCAGTGCGTTGTGGGAGCAGCAGTGCTCTGAGCACGTCGCAGCTGAAATGGGAAGCGTAATTCATGGTCTGATGTGGGGGTTCTGCCCGCAGTGAGCTCTAGTTCCCTTCACATAGGGAGAGTTTGGTTTAGCTTCTGACCTGGGAGCAGATCTCAGAGAGTGTCCCAGCTCCTTGCTGGGGCAGGCCCTGAGCAGGGGCTGCCCAGGAGCAGAGCCAGCACTGCCCACAGCCCCAGCACTGCCCACAGCAGCTCTCTTGGCATTGCAGCAGCTCTGCAGTCCGGCCAGGCGGTGCTGGCTCCCGAGCGGCTGCAGCAGGCTCTGGGGCAGGAGCACATCATTGTCACACAGGGGCAGAGCGTCACGAGCCAGGTGAGCCACATCTCCTGCCCTGTGAGTTTGTTACCTGAGAGCTCGGGGTTCACCTGCTTGGGGACCCGCTGACACTGGCTCTTGCTGGCCTGCAGGAGGAGGCTGCTTACATCCAGGAGATCACAACTGCTGATGGACAGACAGTGCAGCACTTGGTGACGTCTGACAACCAGGTGAGGGGGCTTCTGTGGTGCTGGAGTTGGGAGAGGTGAGGTGGGGACAGGAAGCAGACACGAACCAGCCCTGCTGCAGGGGGGCTTTGGGCAGTGGTGACATTTTTGGGGTCTGAATTGCTGTGTTTGCAGGTTCAGTACATCATTGCCCAGGACAGTGTACAGCATTTGCTTCCCCACGAGTATGTTGTTGTCCCAGGGGGGCATCACATCCAGGTAAGGTTTGGGCTATCTGCTCCCTTGGTGTGGTGGATGGCGTTCCTGAGCATGCATGTGTGGGGCTGGGCTTCCTTGCTCCCTGTGGCTCACTCTGCTCAAGCCACAGCTCTTTTGAGGGCATGGATACCCGATGGTCCTGACACAGCCTCACTGCGGCTCTTGTCTCCAGGTACAGGACGGTCAGATCACCCACATCCAGTACGAGCAGGGCAGTCAGTTCCTGCAGGAGCCGCAGGTGAGAGGCCAGGCCTGGTGGCTGTTGAGGATGGGCTGGAGAGGGAGGGGTGGCAGACAGAAAGTGCGTGTGGGTTGGTGGCTCGGTGCAGGACCCTCCTGTCCTCTCCTCCCTGCAGATCCAGTACATGCCAGTCTCACCTGAGCAGCAGCTGATCACACAGGCGCAGCTGGAAGCAGCGGCACACTCAGCAGTCTCAGGTAGGATCCTGGGGCCCAGAGCCAGGCTCTGGTGTAGCTCTGGCAGTTCTGTCTCCCTCCAGGTCTTGGGGTGCTGCTCCTGCCAGGCAGTTTGTGATGCCTGTTGGCAGCTGCTGCCATGCCATGGGCCCAGCCCAGCCCTGCTGCAGACGCTGCTCCCTCTGCTGTAGCTGACAGGGTGGCTGCGCAGTGGCCCTGGGCCGGCAGGCAGGGGAGATGAGGCTCCATGGCCACGTTGTTGCCTGGGTCCCTGTAGTTCTGGGAGGTGGCCAGCCGTGGTGCCTGGTCTTTGCTGGCCCAGCTGTGGAGCAGTGCCAGCTCCCTTCCCCACAGCTTCCCCAGGGTGGAGACGCCCTGATGCCTTTGGAGTTAAGGGGCTGGGTGGGAGCGCAGCGGCCCGGGTGGGAGCGCGGTGGCCCCTGTGCTCACATCCCAGGGCCGCCTATGGGCATGTGGGGCCCGGGCAGCCCCTCGCTGACCACTGTCCTGTGCAGCAGTGGCTGACGTGGCCATGGCCCAGGCGCAGGGGGTGTTTGCGGCCGAGGCAGCGGCTGAGCAGATGCAGCAGCTGCAGGAGGGGATCCACTACGACGTCATCACGCTCACGGACTAGCACCGGGCCCGGACTCCGTGCCAGGGACTCCCACGCTGGCAGGAGCCTCCTCAGCAGTTGCCTTATTGCTTCGGGGCCGTGAGGGCTGTGTCTGAGCTCTGCTGTGCCCGTGAGGGTCCTGCGCATCGCCCCGGCACAGGCGGCTCCTCCAACAGTACCCACCCCACAGCCGCAGGGGCAGCACTTACCTGTGCAGGCTCTTCACCTGGTGCATGGGATGCTCCAAACCCTCTTCCTGGATCATGTCTGCACGGGCCAGACTCGGCTCAGCATCTGCCCGGCACACCACAGTCCAGCAGGGAGCTGTGGGGCCCAGCACGGCCTGCAGTATGCCGCAGGAAGATTGTGCAGCCACAGCCTTGCGCTCCCGGCGTGCGGGGTACTTCGCCTTCCCTTGGCTTCGCCGGCCTGCAGGCAGGCAGCAGTGGGGCTTTGGACTGGAAGAACCCAGAGCAGGACAAGGCAGTGGAGGAAGATGTTCTATTTTTCTTCTGAAGAGGGCTGCACTCTGGAGTCGGGTTGTAGGTGGTCGTGGGGGCTCAGTTCTGATGTTCTCAAGCTTTGACTATGCTTATGAATTAAAAGGGATTGAAATCTGTACCTGTGCCTGCGCGAGGGGCCGGAGGCTGCCTGCTGCCTCTGCTGCTCGACCCAGGGCAGCCTGTGCCTCACGCTGCGGGCAGGCACATGTGCCTGCACTCAGCCATTGGCTTCCTCTGCCCGAGTGACCTTGGCTGGTGGGAAGGGAGCCGGGCATCAGCTGCAGCGGTGGGCTTGGGGCTGGAGGCATGAAATTAATCGAGTGGTAAACAGCCTAAATCCCGTGTAACTCTGCCCCGGACTACAGCGGCCTGCCCTCCCTGAGCGGATTGTCTGGAAGCATTTACATGTGATTATAACAGCTAATCTCGGAGTTCTGGTTCGGTGCTTTTGCATTAAACTGATTATCTGCAGAGGGGAAAAAGGTCCAGAACCACCCAAGTTCAGTGCGAGGCAGCTGTGCCTGCCCCTGTGCCGGCCTGGCCGGGCTTCCCTCTCCAGCTGTGCCCAGCAGGGTTAAGGTCCGCTGCAGCATTCCCTAGATTACAGCCCCATTATCTAATAAATCGGATCCTCGGCCGCTGGTGCTGATCGCGGTGGAGGAGTCCTGTGGGGACAAGGTTATGGGGCCGCTGTGGGGCCGTGGCCAGGGCTGGCCCGGGCCTGCCTGCCTGCCTGGTGGCTTCCATGGCTGGGGCTGCCAGGCGCAGAGGACCAGCCGAGGAGGAGCTGGGATGGACGGGACAGCTCCCGGCTGCCACTTATGGGGAGCTCCGGGTCTGCTGCGGCTCAGGCCATGGCCGCAGGGGGTCTTGAGGCCCCTGGGTGCTGGCACCTTGGCCTTGGGGCCTGGTGCTGTCAGCAGAGGCCTGCGGGGAGCCCGGGAGTGCAGCAGGGCTTGTCAGCACCGGTGACCTTCCCCTCCGTCCCGCCAGCGCTAAGCGGGTTTGTTACATATTTAATATCCTGAGAGCGTTATTATCGGTATTTAACGACGGATACAACCTGTGGGATAATCCCCGTCTTAGCGAGGGGCACCGGCAGGAGCCGAGAGCTCAGGGGGTCGTGGGCTTCCAGGGCCCCTCACAGCTGCCCACATCTGCCCTGCCTGCGCCCTGCCTGCTGCCCCCTCGTGCAGGCAGGAGCACCACGCGACCTGAGGGGGACCCCCAGAAAAGGGTCCCCAAAGGGGCTGCGGAGCCCCTTTGCTCCTGGGCAGCCAGCCTGGCAGCACTGGGGCCGGGTGAGGACCCAACCAGGGCAGAGATGCTCCAGGGCAGCGCCTGGCACCGTGCACAAGTTCCCATCCTGTCATACCGGGGGGGCCTCTGCCCAGGGCAGCTCAGAGCTGGGGGTGAGGACGGGCACTTGCAGCCCTCAGCACTGCAGCAGAGCCGCGGTGTCCCATGGGTGTCCCATGGGTGTCCCATGGGTGTCCCACGGGTGTCCCATGGGTGTCCCATGGGTGTCAGTGGGGCTCTCGTGATGCGCTCCATCCCTGGGGCTGCGCTGGGGCCGTGCAGGGTTGGGGGACCCCTGGACGCATCCTGGCTGCTGAGGGGGGGTGGCTCCCTGCCAGTCCCTGGCCGGGGGGGTGTATCGGCTGCCCCAGATCCCTGCGGCTTCTCCCGTGGGTGCTAATACCCCCTAATCAGCTGTCAGTCACCGCGGACCCCGTCAGCTATAAAACACCCCGGAGCAGCTCCCCGGCTCCTCTCCCTGCACCATGGCAGCACCTCGGGGCGAGGGGAGCCCAGGCCGAGAGCTGGGGGGCTGCGGGGGGGTATGGGGGGCCCTGCGGGGACCCCCGCAAGCGCTGCTGCCCTGCCCCTGCCCCGTGCTGGCCAGCTGCGGCCTCCTGCCGCCCCCGATGGCCCTCCTGGCGCCCCTGGTAAGTGCCGCTCGGGG
>JASSUY010034049.1:0-31456 GCA_032466535.1 Forpus xanthops
AAGGAAAGGAAAGGAAAGGAAAGGAAAGGAAAGGAAAGGAAAGGAAAGGAAAGGAAAGGAAAGGAAAGGAGAAAAAAAAAAAGAAAAGAAAAAAAGGAAAAGAAAAAAAAAGAAAAGAAAAGAAAAGAAAAGAAAAGAGAAAAGAAAAAAAAAGAAAAGAGGAAAGAAAAAAAAAAAAAGAAAAGGAAAAGAGAAAAGAGAAAAAAGGAAAAGAAAAGAGAAAGATACATCTTGAAATTTTATTTCTTTACTTCCTCCTTGCCATAGAAATGCATTGAATTGATACATATTGCTTAAAAAAGTGACCTTTTAGTAGGATATCAATGAGATCCTGCTCAAGGCACTTTCTTCATCTGAGGTGTCACCTAGTCTGCACAAATTCTCAAAGACTAATTGTAGCATCTGCACTTGCCTTAAGTTTTTCTTAGGCCACATTTCAGTGTGCAGTATCTTCACTGTTTTGTCAGACAAAAGCAGGTAAAAGATTAAATCTGTTCTCTTTTTCATTTGTCTGTAATTTCTAAAAGGAAGACGAATAACACTTTCCAACTGTAATAAACACTCTTAGAAATCAACATTATTACAAACCTAGGTGAATATTAACTTGTAAAATTAATATAGCAAAAAGAACTTACTGTCTGAAGGGAAGCGGTACCTTAGACTACTTACTGAAATTAGATGTTTTTTGATAGAGAGATGTCATTCCCATCTTCCATTCTGGTTCTCCTGCAAAAGACTATCTTCTGTATGGTAGGTCTCTGCAAATAGCTCAATAACAGCCCTGCATCCTGTTTGATATGTAAGCAGAAACTGGATACCATCTAGGTTCCTAATCTTCCTAGGTGTCAATAAGTAAAAAAAAAAAAAAAAAAAAAAATCAAGCCTACATGTGCTGAGGAGTTCTGTAATAATTTTCCCCAGACTTCTGGGAGATTCATTCAAAATTCATGAATGGACATTGTCTGCAAGAATATGTTAGGTACATAAAAGGACTTCTAAAGTTAATTTCTGGGCTAGATCTCTTTCCTATTCTATGTACACCTGTCTAGGTCCTCAGTCCATTAAGCAGTTAGAGTAAGCCTGGATTACATCAAGTTCCCTAGGGCATCCTCCTGATTAGAGTTTTAGGCTTGTTCTTAAAAATTTTATCCCATCATCATGCTCTTCTTAAATGAAATACTGATTTTTTTGCAGGTAGCTTCAACCTAAGCAGTGTCTTTCATCACAGTTTCTGACATACCAAACAACCCTATGAAAGCAAAACAGAAACTGGCTTTGAAGTGATAGTACATAAAATGTATTTTAATATCAGTTGATGGCTAGAGGTAACATCTAAAGATGTTCCTTTTGTCAGGTCAGCTTCAGACAGTTTTTGAATACATTCTAAGAGATATATTGTTCTGGATAAATTTTTTTTTTTATGTCTGCATTTAATTAGTCACCTGTGTCAACCCTTTTACAATAATAAATGTAGTTACTGACTGAACAGGTAGGAAGTGATTTACATGTCTTAGGGATAGACTGGTTTAGAAGTTACTCAGCAATCCTAAAGAAAGGTGTAAAGTAAAACAGTGTAGACCATAAAAACGTATAAACCAAATGTCTAAAAATCTATACCCTGCTAGTGACAAAAGGAATGCAAAATATGATCAGATTAGAGAAGGTACCTTTTGCAGACACAGTGTGGAGGCATAAATAACCATGTGCAAATGCAGATTAATGCTGGTTAACTACCAAACATGGAAGTCTAGAATATAATGGGCTTTGTTACATTATTCAGATTATATTCAAATTTGTTTACTTGTCACAACTTATGAAAGCTCCTGACTGGTCTGATGCCTTGCTGAACTCAGCACACAGCTGTTGAGGAGTTAATTGAAACTAAACCCAAGCAAGAAAGAGGTTATGCCTGCAGGCAGAAGGAACCCCCTATGGAGCTTTCCATCATATTTGCTTCTTCATCCAAAGACATGTCGCACAAATCATCAAAGCAGCCTTTGGTTTCTATACTCCTTTCTGAACCTGGATTTATAAATAGCAACCTATACAAGAACACCAGGACTAAGAGATGACTTCTCACTTTTTATTTGGTGATGAAATGACCTTAATCATGTATACCTTCCTTATCTCATGAATTAATTAGCATGATGAAGCTTACTGAAGCCTGAACTCAATAAACACCTACATCCACTGTTGTGCTCTTGGCACTAGCCCTGTATAGAATGAACACTGAATCACATTTAAGGTTTCATTTTGTGTTTTCCAAATGTTGACCAAGCAGGAACATGGTACTCTGACCTTCAGAATTTAACTACCTAACTGACTCCATGAGTCATCATGTTTTAGGAGATTAGAAAAGACCTAAGAAGAATGAAAAATAAAAAAAAGCCCAGTTCAGGTTCACTCCAAATATTGTATTTTGACGATCAACTCTTTAAAAAGCTAATGGCTTATGGCACTTTCCCTCTTCACCCCCACCCCAGGTATTTCTAGCAAAAGCAAAAGTTTAGTCCATAAGATTAAGTTTTAATGCTTTAGAGCTCATGCCCCATCAGAAATGTGAATCAGATCTCCCTTTCTGCTTCCAGCTAAGTGCTGATACTATTATAATGGGATATTGGTGAGCCAGTACAAAGCCCACATTTCTGCTTCACATCTGAAGCCTTCTTTTTCATTACAGCAACTATCAACTGGGTTGGAAGAGATAGCTGTTGTTGAAACTGATTTTCTTCATATCCAATTGTTTATAGAGTAATATTAAAGTAAATCACTGAGACGGTGAGAAAAAAGGGTCAAAGGATCTCATTTGAATTAGATAACTGGAGAAGATGAGACTAGATTTCTTAATTAGGTTTCCTAGGGGTACTTCTTTTCATCAAAGTAATTTGCATCAACATGAATGTAAAAGCTGTTTTGGAACAACCAGAATTAACTATTTCAGTATTTCATTTTTTTACCCTTTTATCTTTTAGTCATCCAAAACTATTGCCTGAATTCCAGCTGTGTTGGATTTTGTTTCATTATGTTTCTTTGTTTTTTTTTAATCAGTTTTCCAGTGTATGCTCTGTCAACAAATACTTTGCTGATGACTACACTCAAGGGGCTTGTGAGTCTCAGTGCTAGTGATTCTTCAGAGAGATCTTCAGTACTTCTGAGGTGAGGACTTCCAAAATGCTATCCCTACCACTGTTTTGTACTGTGGAAGAGGTAAGTTATCCCAGTCCATCATTATGATACCAAGATCAAGAAAAGACAGCAAGATTTTGCTTCACTCATTTTCTAGCCATTTTTCTCGTCTGAAAAAATGAAAGTGATAACGAGCAGAAAGCAAGTTTTATTTCAAAACATTTTCCAGACCATTATGTGCTTTGATTTAGAGGCTCCAGGAACCTAAAAGAGGTATAGGTAGATTTCAGTTTTATTTTTTGCCAATCTTCCCCCAAAGCAGAGTTATTAAGGAAGGAATATCTCGTAGGACCATCCACATGTATTCTCACATAACACATGAGACCATAATTGAATGAGAGGAGAACTTGTGGTCATATATTCACCAGCCTCTTTTCAGAAACCTGGGGAAGTTAATGGACAACAGAATAAATGTGAATTTCCTAAGTGGAAAGGTAGCTTAACTTAAAAGGGGCAAAAATAAATGCTTTTAACTTTGTCCTCACTGGAATCTGCAGAAGTTTTGGAAACACTTGTGAGTAAAAACCTGCTGTTTTCCCTTGAAACAGAAGAGAGCTGTGGGAAGCATGCCCAGAAAATGAAGGCCCCATGCTCACTTCAACCAGAAAGAGTCAATTAATATTCTTGGCAGCAGTGTGGTGGTTGTTCCCTCTTATTAGCCTTTTAAACTAGCCTTTGGGCAGAAAAAATCCCCACAAAACATCAAAAATAAAAAAAACCAAAACAAACAAACAAACAAAAAAAAAAAGAAAACCAAAAAAACAAACACCTCGAAATAGGTCTGAGCCATTGCTAGAAACCAAAATTCCAGCTTTTCAGGGAAGGAGAAATTCCTGGTTTGGGAAAAGAACTGAATGCCATCAGCTTTAAGAAGCAGAGTATTGTTGGAACAATTTGTGTATAAAAGTTACCACTGCAAAGGCTCACCAGCTCCCCTTTAACCTCTATTACAAAAGCCATTGTTCAGATCGCCTGTTTCTGTCTCAGCCTTGCAGAATCAGTGACCTACAAACCTAACACCTCCTCCAGGGTAGAAAATGCATGAGCTTGTTCTTTAATGCATATCCTTCGGGTACATGATTATTTTAAGTCTCTCTGCTGCCTATTAACATTAACAAAGATTGCTATAGCTTTCCCCATTAAAAAAAAAAAAAAAAAAAAAGAAGTAAAATTGGACTAGAGTGTAATGAACACTTTATTATCCTGACACAGCAAAGTGTCCTTTGTGCTATTTTACTTTAAAGAGTATAATCATGTGCAAATGAAAGCATTCAGATGACTAGTGCAGCTTTAATAATGTTTCAATTTATTGAGAAGGTAATATCTCACTGGATGCTCTGGGAATAACGACAATACACCCTGAGTTTGAAAGGTTTGGGGAAGTTCTTCTGCTGGAATAGTTTACACTAATTTCTTATATGTCAAGAACCTCAACCATTTCATAACTTTTATTTTTTTTTTAACTCACAATCTATTTTATGAATTACTCTATTTTAATTTCTCTAATATCCTACATGAGTGTATGGTACTAGGAAGCATGCCAATAACTTTCAAATCAATTTCAGATGTTCTGCCTTGGAACTTACAGTTTTTGACATTATAAGTCTATTTAGTGAGTCTACTCTTCCATTCACCAAAGCATTCTTTTGAGTCATCATATCAAGTATATAACTGCTGTGAACAATCAGTAAAGAATTCTGTGCAGAGCTTGAAGATGACTGTGTGTCTTTAGAGACTTGTATGTCCCCATGTCCTGTCATTTCAGGAGAGAAATGCTGCTGTTTCAAAGTCACTGATTTGTTCTTTCTGCCTGACTTGATTCATATGGAGACATGCACAGACAAAATAAAACCTTTTCTGAGGACAAAATGAAAACAGGGAAACAAAGCTAAATGCCTTAAATCCAAGTAACTCACAATGCTCATCTCATTTTGACACAAAGAAAGACATCATTCTAAGTCAACTGAATTATAAGATTTATTAATGCCATTTTCTGCCACCTCCAGGTAAATAGTACTGACATACATTCAAACTTAGACCTTGTCCTGTTTATATTTATTCATGTTAAAGATCACAACTGACTTACAGTTAGACTCTTTGGCTGCCAGAATGTAAGAGCTGGCAGTGCTATAAACAGAGCACTAACAATCAGACTGTGGTGCCTGGTCAACTTAATCACTCTTCATTCACTCTTCTGATATTGTCTCTCTCTCAGTTTTGAAGTGGTTTTCAGTTTGTTGTCAATGTTGCAAATAATTCTAAACTATTTTAAGATTTGCTTGGAGAAAAGCATTTTTTTTTTTCTGATCCAAATTTCTTCTGGAAACTTATGGAACCCATGACTTTATAAGGAACTTTATATGCATTTCCTAAAATATTTCCTGCTTGATATGATGTATGAAATTATTGACCAGCAGTTCCTGAGTTTCATCAAGGAGTGATGTATTAACATACAAGGCTTAAATGCAAAGAAAAACTTAAATAACTGGCAAGTTTCTACCATATCTGAATTCTTTATTGAGTATGTTGGAACCCATAGCCAGAACAGAGTAGAAAAGTTGTATGATTATTCTCTCTTTTACAAACTATAAACCTTTCTTTTAAACAAATAAAGCCCCTATAACTGCAGATCTGTCAGAAAAGAAGGTTCATTGCTTTCTCTATTACCTGTAAAATGCCAAGAGACTTTCAAACAAATAGCAATAAATATGAAATAAATGTAGGGCCACTCTGTTTTCTTCACCTAACTGAAGTGCCACAATATCCTGCAGTATGTTTTAGCACCAGAATATGCAAGTTTTATTTCTGAGTAAGGGGGACTACCTTTGAACTAAAATATCTGTAGACCTACCTTAATTGTAAAACCAAGTAGAATAATAGAGACTTTAAAAACATTACAAATAAGTAGCTGTGCTGGTTTTGGCTGGGGTAGAATAAATTTTCTTCATAGCAACTAGAATGGGGCTATGTTTTGCATTTTTACTAGAAGAAGCATCACATGGATGATTTAGTTATTGCTCAGCAGTATTTACATAGAGTCAAGGCCCATTTTGCTCCTCACCCCAGCAGTGAGCAGGCTGGAGGTGTGCAAGGAGTTGGGAGGGGACCCAGCCAGGACAGCTGACTCCAGCTGACCCAAGGGATATTCCATACCATATGACATCATTGTGATTAGCTGATGAAGCTGGTGGAACTAGGGGGGAGACACACGACACACATTCAGAGTGATGATGTTTTTCTTCCCAAAAAATGTTGCATGTGATAGAGCCCTGCTGTCCTGGAGATGGCTGAACTGATGGTCTGCTGATGGGAAGCAGTGAATGAATTCTTTGTTTTGCTTTGCTTGTATGTACAGATTTGCTTTGCCTATAAATCTGTTTCTATCTCAACCCATGAGTTTTCTTACTTTACTCTTCCAATTCTTTCCCTCATCCCACCAGAGGGTGTGAGCCAGTGGCTGTGTGGTGCTTAGTTGGCTGGGGTTAAACCGCAACAGTAACTATACCATTCACCAGGAAGAGTGCAATTTATGACCAACAGAGGTCACAGAGCATATTTCTGAACCACATTTTGGATCATATAATAGGTCTTCAGAAACTTCACTGGATATGGTGATTTCCTGTGTTTCCAGATCAAGCTCAGAAATCCACAGACATATGCATCTGAAGAAAACAAGTAACGTAGGAGAAAAAAATTGTAGGTCCAGATCATTGAAGGCATCTTGGCTTTACAATGCCCAGTTCCTAGGTATCTTGTTTCCACAAGGTACATGCCTTAGCTAGGATTTTTCAGAAAGCAGCTGCCTTAGGTAAGCCAGGGTTGAACTACAGGGAAAGAAACAGGTCTGCCATTTGTCTAGTTCTGGTTAGGCAGGAATCCTCCCTTGTTTTCACAGTTATGGTGGAAAGTTATTATGTTTTAGATATATAAATTTGCTGGGGTAATGCAATCAGCTGTTCAACAGTGCTTTAGGAAGATATCTTTAGATGCATTTGATACCTGCTACTGATTTAGGCCACTGGCAAGAGTGATTTGAAGGATTCTCTAAGTTTCAGGTTGAGCTGAGCTCTGAATGGCTTACTGACTGGAAGGCAATATTACTTTGCATATGTCTGGAGCAGAAATATGACTTCAAGCAGAAGTAGGTGTCACTGATCATAGAGATTGTAGTAGAAAGTAGATATCTAGATAAGCATGTCCTGAATATGTCTGAGATGTTGGAAGGGAAGAGAAGGGAAAGGAAGGGAAGTTGTATACTAAGGAGCATTCTGTCTCCAAGTGAGGGTTTGCAGACATACTTTGGGCAGTTGAATTGTTCCGCTTTGCAAGAATCTTATTTGAAGATCAAACATCTGCTTGTCTCTCACCAGCCCTGAGTTCACCTGCATTTCTTCTGCTCTCCTGAGGAACTTTATTGGATTTATTTTTCAGTAAACAGCTGGATCTATAATTACAACAGGAATTCAGTTCTAGATTACTAAGTGTCACAATATTATGCTAATGTTCTTAATGAAATGCACAACTCTCAATTAAACCTATGCAAGAGTGCAGGGAGGATCAGCAGTTCCCTGAGGGACAGGAAGCCAGGGGCAGAGGCTGACTCCATCACAGACTGTGGCCTCTCCAAGGTGGGTAAACCCACAGAGCCTGCACTGAATGGGTAGCTAGCTGCAGGTGCTGGAAAAGCACCATCGACAAACTCAAGTATGGTGAGTGATAATTCAGGGCCAGAGGCCAAACATGAACACCGGTGAGAAGAAAAAGGAGGTAGATGCCTGAGGATCCTCTCAGAAGATGATTTACCTGCAGAGAAGAGAAGGTCCTTCTGTGAGACAAGGCCAGAAAGAGGGCTGGAGAACAGCACTTCAACAACATGGCTGGGTCAGGGACCGATGATCTTGGTGTGGACAGAAGTGGAGCCCCACAGGCAGTGGGGTGGGGAGCACACAATAAAGTGCAGGCACAATAAAGGCCTGTCGGTACCCTCAGAGACACGATGATATGTATATAAAGATATATGTGTACAAGGTCCATAAAGGTATAAGGATACATGTTTTACGATCACAGTAGGAGGCAGACACTGAGATATAGTGTACTGAGTCCAGGTAAAACCATATATTCACTAGAGAGTCACCTACTTGAGGCTAACTACTAGGAAATACTAGCTTAAGAGCTGATTAAGCCAGTGACTTGACATCTAACTCTTAAAGAGAAATCTTTCTGTCTGCAAAACTCTATTCATACTTTGGACACTGGATAGTCTTGCCAGACTTTTCTCCTGATCAAAATTTTGATTTCCCATATTCCATTACTTTTAATCTTAATTTCAGCCATGTGAAACATGGCTTTATGCATGAGTTGACTCTATATGTCTCTTTGAGGCATATTATGGTGAGGCAAAGTCTCTCTTAAATGTCTCTGAAGTGAGGAGGATGTTAATGAGGATCTGGAACCCTGGTGATTGTGCTAATCATCTGTTCACAGAGTCGTTATTTTCTGGCAAAGCAAGTGTTTTAGTAGGCATAAAGCAAACCAGAGTAAGAACAAATACATTTCTGCCTGTGCTGCCTTACCTAGGAAGGAGAATGTGAACTACTGAAGTACAAATTCACAGTGCAGATCAGAGATTCCATATTTTATATACAATCCCTAACTACTTATTGAAAAGTAGCTCCTTGGCATTATTTATGCAGTCAGAAGCTCTGAGACTGCCTACTGAAACAGAGTACATAGGTAAGTGAAATAACATGAATGGCTGTTTCACAAAAAACTAAGAGTAAGATCTGTTCAACTATTCACTATTCAAACAGAAATTTAGATTGTAGGTGGCAAATATGTTGGATTCAGTAATTGCCAGTGGCTCCTAACAAGACAAGTACACATTTAAGTCTACTTTGCAAATCTTGCCCTTTGTGCCTTTCTAGCTCTTCCGCATTGTCAGCAAAACAGTAGCTACTGTCACCAATCTAATTTATAATCAACCTAGTGGTGTAGATTTTCTTGAATGAACAAGGTTAGTTTTAATTGAAAATGAGACTAAGAATAATAGCATAAGGTTGCTGCTAAATTGCCTCTACAACTCCAATCAAATAAATGGAGTTTAAAAACAAAAACCCTAACTTCTTTTAAAAAGGTATTTGGAACCAGTGTTGAAGTCATACAATGCTGACCAGCTAGAACTTAGGCATTGAGGTTTAAAAGTGTAAACACCTTTTGCTCTGAGAGATTATTGAACAGTGCATCTGGCTTCTGAAAGAAAAGTTAAGTTTTATTTAGTATAAATGACATAATGGATTGGTATTAATTAGCTGCATTATTACTGAAGAGGCTGTATTTGTAGATTACAGTTCCCTGTGAGCTCTTCCAGACACACTAAAAATACAGAACTAATGCTAGTGTCTCCTCCCAAATAACTGACCCTCTGTGTATATCGTAGCCAAAACGACTTCCTCACCTTATCTGAAATTAGGAGCTGATCCTATTTGACACAAGGTTGAAAGGAAAACTGATATGACTCTTTTGGTTTTCAAGGTCAACTACTGCAGCTCTTCACCTCTAAAATCATTCTGAAAGGCACCATCTGGCATAGGAAGAAACAGAAAGATGAATTCTGTTGCACCTGTAATTTTTAAATTTCCTTCATTAGTCTTTCTTTTTTTGTTCCTTATGCGTAGCTTTTCCTCTTTCCTGTTTCTCAGAAGAGAGTTATTCTGGGGGTAATTCTGTACTGAAATTAATTATATTAATTGCACAAATGGCAAAACTGTGTGTACCTGAGTTATGTTTTAAAAGATAGGGCACTTTTGGAGCTATTAGTGTCACAGGAATAAACAGAACAGCAGGTACTCTTAATTTTCTGTTCAGTCGTAACCTATTAATTATTCTTGTAAAAAAGTAGGAGTTATGTGCTATTAGAATTATGTTATCTGCTGATGAAGCCCAAGTGAAATCCTTGTTTCTAGCAGCCTCTAATGGTTTTTCTTCTAAAAATGCATTTTTAAAAAATTATATACATTTTTTACATCCACATATTCCAGTGGGTGTGAGCTGTATGCTTCTTGTGCCTTATAGGTATGTCCTACATCTATTTCTATTTTTCACTGTTCCAAAAATCTTTGACCTCTAATTAGGAAAACAAACCACAAAAAAAACCCGTCTTTTAATGAATTTTACTGCTTCACCCAGTGAGCTAATTAGAAACATTTGCAGAATACAGGATAAAATGCATAAGGGTGTTTAAGATATAAGTTTACGGTTTATTTAATCACAGACAGGAAAAAGTATGCTTTTTCTTTTGGCAAATAAAGAAAGAAAAAAACTGCTTTGTAGGCATTAAAAAGTAAGGAAGTAAGTTATAATATTATGTAAAACACTCCTTTCTGGGAGGTTTTTACTGAAGAAGTGGTGAAAATGCTAATTGATGACTATTTTCTGTTTTTCAGGAAGGAGGTATCAAATTTTTTTGTCACTGTTGGATTTAGGTGTTCACATGTTCGTGGTGGGCTGAAGGGCTATACTCTGTGAGGAAACACTAGCAGCTTTCTTGATGTATTTTTAAGCTTATATTCAGTGAGTATTCAGTTGTATTCATACAACCTTGTTTTCTTACTCTCTAATTCTCTATGATAGGGACATCTGCATGAAATGGTTGTTAATCTTGCCTAATCAAATTAATGAATTTGGTCTGTATATGCTATCCTTTTAGGGACTTTCTAAGAATGTTGGTGAAAGCTTGTGCTTAGGTTTCTACATCCTGTGTGGGAAATACCTAACTGCACCTAACCTCTCAGGCCTCTGTCCCAGGTTTCAGTAAAACTGACTTACTCTTAGAGCAGGGTGTCCTGGGTTCAACAGTAGTAGTCATTTTCCTCTTAGTATCTGGTGCAGTGCTGTGGTTTTGACTTTCAGCCTGGGAACAGCACTGGTAACACCAATGTTTTCAGTTGCTGCTCAGTAACATTTAGTCTGACCAAGCACTTTCTGAGTTTCATGTTCTGCCAGGGAGGAGAGGAAGCTGGGAGGAAGCAGAGACAGGACACCTGACCCAAAATAACCAAAGAGGTATTCCATAACATAGCACATCATGCCCACTATGTAAACTGGGGCAGTTACCCAGAAGGGCTAGATCACTGCTTGGTCAGGATCGGTATTGATCGGTGGGTAGTGAGCGGTTGTATTTTTCTCCCTAGACACTTGCCTTATTATTATTATTGGTGGTAGCACTAGTGGTTTGTGTTACACCTTAGTTACTGAAATGTTCTTATCTCAACCCATGGAGTTGCATTCTTTCGATTCTCCTCCCCATCCCTCTGGGAGCAGGGGCAAGGCAGTGGGAGGAATGATACCAACACTGCATGGCCTTCCTAGTTACAGCTGGGTTTAAACCATTACACAGGGTCACTGGTCCAGGGAACTTTAGGTTAATTTCTTTTGCCTAAAGAAATTAAGATCCACAAGATGTGAACAGTCCTGGAAAATGGAAAGTGGGGCCTAAGAACTCATGCAGCATAAACATATGCTAAGTTTGGAGATGTTGCACCATATTTCAGATATCTACCTGTATCATTTGGAATCCAAGAGACAATCCCAGCTTTGCTTTATTTTTTCGTGTTCTCAGAAAGTTCCCTCACAATTTTAATATTACATTTAATTTTGTCTCAAACACTTTCTGCTTCAAAAATGCTAAGTGCTTTCAGAAACATCTTCGATGACATTAGATACTCATATTGACCCTCTTCTTTTACAAGAAAATCTATTAAAAAAAAATTATCCTAAGTGTGAAACATAAGCAAAATTGTTTTAATCAGAGTTTCCACCATGGTACAGAGGAGGTTGGTTGTCATTATAATTCATGAGGGGGCAGTCTGTTTCCTAATATTGAATGTCTGTCAATATTTTCTGTGAGAAGTCAATGAGTCTTTAAAACTGTGAAAATTGTTATAATTGTCGCTGGGACATAAGAAATGTATAGAACAAAAGGCAAATTTAATTTACATGCAGGTTTTTTACTCACCCTTGTAAAACAAAGAAAGACAGTTTATTATGTTTTTGAAGTGAGACTTCACAACATCTCATGTATGTGCCAGGTGCTGCATGTGAAAATACGGGTTTGGCCACCTGGAATTTATTTGCTAAATTGCCTTGTGAACACTGGGACAAGACTGTAATTCCCTCGGCAGACCTGTGCAGCAAAGAGGCTGAAGGCACTCACTCTCTCTCTGCCAGACAGTCCTTACTGCAGTTGCAGCACAAGCTGTGCAGAAAGCTGCTCCCTGGTGTGCTTCTTGAGGTGGCAAAACTAGCTCCCTGCAGGTACATTGAGAAGTATATGATACCAGGGTTTACTCCTGCTGAAACAGGAATAAATGGAAACTAAACTGTGATTTTTGTTATAAACAAACACTCTGCAGTTTGTTACAAACTGAAAATTGAGCCCTGAGCATTTAAAGAGTCAAATACTGACTTTGAAGTTAAAATCTTATTCAGATGAAAGACATCCACACCTCTGCAGGTGTTATACTGTTCAGTCTGTCTTGACTACAGAATGAACAAGACAGAAATCTATTGATTTAGGGAATGAAGGCTATTTCCACAGCCAAAGGGTGTGAGAATTCATTTTTACATGAAAGCTTGCATTCTGAGGAAAACAGCAAAATCTGTAAAAAGATGTTTATGGAGTACATGACTGTTGCTTTCAGTGAATATTGACTTGGTATTCAGTGTTTTAAAATGCAGGGTCTGCATATGCTGTTTCAAAGGGTACCATGAAAGGTGACCACGGGGGGGGGGCGAGGACAGGGACGGGAACAGGGAAAGGAGTGTGAGACAGAAATAGATATGGTTGAATAGCAGTTAATATATCTTGAAACTGTGTTTAACTACTATGAAGGAACAGCAATACAGAAGTTCCCTGTGCTGCATTTATATGTTTATCTCAACTAAGAGATAAACTGTACTTAATTTCTTTATTTAACTCTATCTCTTAACTAATTGTCCTGGTTTAAGTCCAGCCTGCAACCCAGAACCACACAGCTACTCACTCACTCCCAGCCTTCTTCCTACCCCCGCTCCTTGAAGGATGGGGAGGAGAATCAAAAGAATGTAACTTCCATGGGTTGAGATAAGAATAGTCCAGTAACTAAGGTATAACACAAACCACTGATGCTACCACTAATAATGATAAGGGAAATAATAAGGGAAGAAAATGCAACAGCTCACCACCTACTGATCAATATCAAACCAGACCTGAGCAGTGATCCAACCCTTCTGGCTAACTGCCCCCAGCTTATATAGTGGGCATGACGTTCCATGGTATGGAATACCTCTTTGGTTAGTTTGGGTCAGATGTCCTGTCTCTGCTTCCTCCTGGCTTCTCCTCCTCCCTGGCAGAGCATGAAGCTCAGAAAGTCCTTGAGTAAACATTACTGAGCAGCAACTAAAAACATCGGTGTTATCAGTGCAGTTGCCAGGCTGAAAGTCAAAAACACAGCACTGCACCAGCTTCTAAGAAGGAGAATAATGACTGCTACCACTGAACCCAGCACAGTAAGAGATAAAATATTTTGGTTGTGTCAGCTGAGAGTATCCTGGAGAAGTTTACAAACTAAATGTTGAAAAGAGATTCTGGTATATATAGCCCAGTTCTAAGAAGCTTGTACATTCAAAGCCAAATTGCTCAGAAACATTAGTGATTATAAGCAACTGTGGTATTACCACTGGTTTCTTGCAGCCTTAATTTTTTATCCTCTAGACATAGTTCATTATAGCATGGGACAATAGTTTCTCAAAGTTCAATACAGGGCAACCAGATAATATTTTTTTTTACTAAGATATCCTCCAAGACTTCCACAATTTGCAATTGGCAAGAGTGACAGCTTGAAGTGAGAAGTATTGTATTTGTGTTTAACAACCTTGATGGATTTTCTGCTGTGAGTTTGACCAGTCATGAAGATTTTGTTCCCGCATCATCCTGTAGAAAAAATACAACTTAACTATTTGTTGTGTGAAGAAATAATACTTTTTCTTTTTTTTTTTTAAACCTGAAATAACATGGTTTAATTTGATATATATGGATTTTTGTTTAAAAAAGTCAGAGAACAATTTTTTCCTGTTGACTGTTTTCCCTGTGCCACTCAACATGTTATACTCTAGGTGCTCCTTATTGGTTTACTTTTATATCCATTGAGACTACCAACAAAGGATTTGATGAAAACAGGTCAAAATCAGGGACTTCTCAAATTTGTTCTTATTTCTTTTCTCTTCCCACTTTTGAACAAGATACACTTTCAAACTTTTTTTCATTCTGTCATCTTGCACAATGCTCCCTTTCCTCTCTATTTTTTTTTTTAATGTTATGAATTATGTTATGCTGCCTGCAGTAAACATATACTGAAGCTTCACAGATATAACCAGGGACCTCTTCTTCCATTTCCCAGGAGAAATTGTACTAAGAACATAATAACTATGACAATCAAAACTCTGCAGTTATTCATGCTTATAAAGAACTCCATATGTTTGACAGGTAACTTGGGACATATATAAATGAAACACACAAAGTTTGTGTTTGTGTCTGCAATGACCAATGATTTTCAAGATTACAGAGATTGTTGATTTCTCTCTAGTAGCAAACAAAAGCAACATAGGAATAAAATTTAAATTCCTGTTTCCTTTTCATAATATTTTACAAATACCAGGATGATCTCTTATTTAGTGTGACTTTGTCAGAAAAAAAAAAAATGAGAACAAACCCAAGAACAAAAAGATTCATTAAATCCCTTATATGATGACCATTAAAGCAATTTATTTTTCCCCTGAGATCATCCAGTTCACTTTCTACTGATTTGTCATACCTCTGGTTAAAAGTTTTTCCAGTCATCTCATATTTAATCTAACACTTTAGTGTTAGTTTAATCATTCATCAGTTAAAGATTACGAGCTACCTCTCCAGTTAATGAATATCAAACACCACTTAGTCATTGAGTAATATTGCTTGAAGATTAGCATGTTTTTTCCTCTTGCAATACTCCTCTGGAATTGTTTTTCATATTATTGCCATTAACTGTCTTCAGTAATTAGTTGTCCTTTTAACTAAGCTTGACTCAACTTTTACTCTACTGCTGACTTTTTCATCTAGCTTTAAAAATTTAAAGGAGACTTCTCTTTGGGCACAAATTATAAAATAAAGAATTTTGTTTTTAACATCAATTAACAACACAAGTGAAAGACAAAAATCAGGACATAGAAAGAAAGGGAATGGAAATATGAACTAGTCTAATGATATGATTAATGATGTTGTAGGGATAGACAATTCGTAGGCACCTGTAGGAACACTTGGTTTTGTTTTTCCCTTTTGCATTGATAAATTAGTTAAGTATTGTCCTAGGTCTAGCAGTAGCAGTCATTTTTCTCCTTCTTAGTAGCTGGTGCAGTGCTGTGTTTTTGACTTTTGGCCTGGGAACTTTGCTAATAACACTGATGTTTGTAGCTGCTGCTTAGTAATGTTATAGGGTTGGGGGAGGAGAGAAAGGGGGGAGTGAGAGAGCAACTTCATGAGTTACACCTGGGCTTAAATCACAAGTATGCATGCACATATGATAAGCATATGGGCTTCCATTTTAAGTAGTTTTGCAGCAAAGCTAACAAAGACTATGCATTGAACACAATGTGGGTAAAGCGAAAGAGATTTGCTATCGGGTAGTCTTTAATACATTAAAATGGAGAACTTTGTAGTGAAGATAGCAGATAGCTGTCAGGATGAACTATTTACAAATGCTGACTTGTGCTTCAGCAGTGATGTGCAGCTCCTGCTCTCACTATTGCATTGTAATTAGCACTCCCTGAAATAGTTTACCAGAGATTTGAAGGATTCTAAACTCTATACTTCTTGCCCTGGCCTAGTTAAGGTTGCTTTTCAAGCCAGTGATGGCAAAAGGTTAATGAAGAAGAGTCTGCTCATGAGGAACACTGGAAATATTAAGGGATTTCTTGTATTTTCTAGTACCCACTACGTCTATGAAGCAATGCTTTCAGATGACTGTTGTAAAGAATGAACAATTTATGATATTAAAAGCCAAAAAAAAAAAAAAAAAAAAAAGGTGAAAAAATGTTATCTTACCAATTGTTTCATTGGCTCTTGATTTTTTTTTGGGGTGGGATGTTTGGTTTGTATGTGAAATCCTGGTCTTTAAATGTGATGAATGTGGTATATCCTTCCTTTAATAAGAAAAGATAATAGAGTATGAAAATTACCTGTTTTCCTTTTGGATCATGCATAAAGAAGACATGAAATGCACTGTTAGTTAGTTTCTCTTGATTCATTCTGCATATTGGACATACCCATCCTCAGTCCCTGGGCCCCCTGGGACATGTGGCTCCCTGGGGGTCAGGAGCACTGGGGCGGTTCGGAACAAGGCTTGGTAACCAGGGACCATTCCATCCGCAGCCAGGTGCACGGGAGATGGTGGGGAAAGCAGAGCAACCCTGGGCACCAGGCACCTCCCTGAGGACAGGTGAGCCCAGCTCAGCAGGTCACTGGCTGCTCAGGGCTGTGGGCAGCTGGAGACCAGCCCTGCTGGGGTGTTGCTGATGGCCCTGGGGACTGGCATGGGATCTTGGGCCCTGAACAGGGTGGAGGAGCCCTGTGGAGACTGGGCAAGGGCAGTCAGGGCTGGTGGTGCCCTCAGGGACACAACATCCAGCTTGAAACATAAATGTAGTTTGGACCCTGTTGAAAGAAGCAAAAAAATGTAGCATCATCATTCTGAATCTGCTATAGAGTGAAGCTGTGGTTTGATAAATGGCCATTTGGTGTCAGGGATGTGTACCACAGAAATACACAAGAGCCTTAAGGTCTAACTGAGAGCAATGACTGTTTCTATTTGTTGTAAACAATTAAGTTTATACAGTAATATAAGTTTTAGGTCTGTTTAAACTTAGTAGTAAAAAATATTCAGAAAGTTATATAACAGCAAGCACAACCATGCATTTTCTGCTTGGCAAAATCTTGTAAATATTATCCTCAAGATGAGCAGTTGTGGGTTTCAAGACATACGGTCTTCCCCTTCGCTCTTCACTGCCATCCAAAACAGTGGTAAGTGCTAATTGGGAAGTCATTCTTACCAGTTCTCAGGGAAGCATATCAACATTATGCTCGTAAGGGAAATTGGGTGGGTGCCTTCCCCATTAAGTCCTGAAGGGCAGACAGCCCTAGTTCAGACACAACCATGTGGTAGAGCTGCTTTTGGCTGGAAAGGTCCATCTGATTAGTCCACGTTTAGCACTGGGTATGTGAACTGAGTTGGTAAGCAGTTTCTATGAGGAGCAGTATATCATGCTCCATTGCATGAAGTACTTTTCCCACAGTATGAAGGCAAAATACTGTATGTTTCTATATTATTTTTAAAAGTTAGTTTGTATAAATGCCTGTAGCTGTTTGCAGAAAAAGACATTAGTGTTTAAGGTTGAGCATCACTGTCTGACTTGAAAGAGAATTCGGATTATTCAAGACTAATAAACCTGTTTTCCAATTCAGGTTGTAAATTAGTATTAGTCTGGACCAACCTTATTTAGAAAGGTGAAAGAAAAATCAGATTTAATACCCCATAAATAATTTGAAAAACTCTCCATAAATCTCAGTGTTACAAACTCGTGCATCACTTCAGGAGGGACAGGCCAAGTGAAAGGGTGTAGCAGTCTTTCACAGTATTAAATACGGTCAACTGTAAGACTTTCTGATAGTATCTAAGCATAATCGTATTACAAATATGAAGGTAGTTTAACATAGAATAAAAACACAGGTGCAGAGTAATGCCAACTAATGCCAGTCAATGCTCAAAGACACAATGATACTTCAATCACAATTTGAGAAATGCGACTTCTTAGGTTTAGATTTGTGCATGTTTTCCTCTCTCCCTCTACTTTTGCACTGCATCTTATAGGAGAATAAGCAAGCAAACCTTTGAAGTTGAAGTAACATTTAAAGTGCAGATTCCTCTTCATAAGTTTAGATAAGATGGGTAGGGTCAGAAATTATTTACTTCCTTTCCAATTTGTTTTCTGTGAGGTTCATGGAATTGACTTACCAGCAACCATAATACAGACAATGATAAAGGTAATCCATCTCCCCACTTCACCTCTTTACTTGAGGCCTTCTGCTATTTATCTGGGATAAAAAGAATCATTTCAGTTTAGTTCCAAGCTGATTAATTGGAAAAAAATCCCAAAACTCAATCAAAACCAAAACCCAACCAAAACTGCCCATAAAACAACAACAAACCAGAATAAATACTGCTTTTGCATGAGAGAGCAGTAGGAAGCATTTTTTTTTTTTCTTTCTGGAACAAGTTCACCTTTTTTATTTACAGCAGCATTAAATGCTGGGAAAAGATCAGAAGCTACTTCTTTGGTGTTTTCTCCCCTCCCTTTCCTTCATACTGCTTGAGTATTCTATATGCAAGATGGCATTACCTCAAAACCTTCTGGTATACAAACGTCGGGGGTAAAAAGCAAAAGTAAAAGAAGAGGAGAAAAAAAATCACCTACACTTTCATCACTTCTTTTCCTGTGTTTGCTTCTTGCTTAATAGTCCTGATGGCTCTTCCAGGGAGTCTTTTTGACTGGGCATAGCCCCCAAAGCTTCACAGAGCCATCTTTCATGCATGTCCAGATTGACCAGGTTTAGGGTCTCAAGACCTTTGTGTTATGTAGCTAAGTGTGAGTCTCAGTGGGAGCATTTTAATGAAGTCTTTAATCAGTTCAAATGGCAGTGACTATTTCTGACTTTTCCCAACATCACTGCAGTCAAATACTTAAGTCTCCCCAGTTACTGAAAGTCTAGTGCAGGAAGAACAGCTGCTGCACATTCAATATTTGTGCGATTTTGTGCTACTTGACCACAGAACCTCTTCTATTTATATTTATAGAATGTAGAATACAAGGCTATATAGGTGTCAGACCTGGTAGAAGACATTTAATGAAACAATTAAATGGTATAAATGTTCTTAATTCTGAAACCTTATCTTACTAAGAAACAGAAAAGGAAAATAGTCATGTATTCATTTCTGATTTATTGATTTTAATTTTTACTTCCTCTCTCTTTCTCACTACTTGCATACTTTCAGTAATAAAACGGAGAGAAAGCAAAAACAATATCCAGCATCTGTATTGAAAGCAGTTTTCAGATAACATAATACAGACTTCTCTACAATGTTAAAAAATAGTTGCATAAATTTGTTGTTGTTGCTTTCCCTAAACTATTTAAATAAGAATTAACAGCTGTGACTGTTCAAAGCAATGCCCAAGAAGGCAATGTGCTTTCTCAGTCTATAGTGAGCTCCTATGTTGGAGGAAGCAGTATTGCTCCTATGAAGGAGGAGGTTTAGCAGTCAGATAAATCTTTTCAGCACTGGAAGTGTGGAAAAGTATTACACTGTATATGCAGCATAATGCACCAAAAGAGTATGTAGTGTGTTTTTTTTTCTATTTCCAAATTTCATGCCCTGGATTGGTTTGGTTTAGTTTGGTTGTTTTATTTATTGTTGTTTGGTTTTTTTTTGTTTCTCTCTGGTTTTCAAATTATCCATTTAAAAACATTACAAAGAATATAGCAGAAATTGCACTTTTTAAAATTTTTTTAGTCACATACTGCCTGTACCTGCATGGTATTTCATGAGAAGTGGCAAAGAACTGGGCAGTGGGTATTGTAATGATTTTGATGAGAGGCTGAATGCTGTAGTGGTATCATGCAACTTGTGTGATTTGGACTTGACCTAGATAATATCCTCTTCTGTGGAAAATTATAAAGTTCCCACCAGAATATTAATAAGCTGGTGTTCTTTATCACCACTTAATAACAAATTAATCCCACTTCATCAAGATAAGAGGGTTTTTTTTTTTTTTTTAAGACTTTGGATTTTTTAGCATATATTCATCTTAAGTTTTGATTGGTGCACTGCAGTTGTTACAATTCTTACCATAACTAGAATCACTGAAATTTACTGCTTTTACTTTTCTGGATGGAAATGTTTTGGTATTTGTGAGTTACAACTCCATTCATGAATGGCAAGGCCATTTTTTGAAAAGCTCCCATATAACAGCCATTGCTGGCAACCACAAAGGAAAGGGACATTGTCACACAAAACAGTGACTGCTGTTCAATTTTGTTTTCATTTGAAACATCCTTGTACTTGGTGAATCCTCACAAAATAGATCTGGTGGTATCATGCATATATTAAACAAGTTGTAATAACTGCAGGTGCAGCAGGCAAGACATGTCACAGGAATGAGATCTTGAGAAACCCTGTTTACAGTTGCAAGATATTGACAAATGACCCATAGAGCTTTAAACTTAAGCCTACCTTCTTTTCTTTAATCTTTTTTTTAGTTCTATGCACTTAGGAAGTGTTACATGAAGTCATAAGACACAGAAATGCAAGGGTATTTGTACTGATGCTGAATAAGATATATGAAAATTTCCTCCATTATCTGTTAGGTTCTGTGAGGCAGTAACTCGATAAAATACACAGGACATAACCCACTACCTGTTAATTGACTTGGAATGTTTTTTCTTGCTTTTTAATAGGAATCAGATGAAATATCTATGCAGTAAGTGCTAATTCTAACTTTTTAAATATAAATAAATGAGGAAAATAAATTCTTTAGAACATTGTAAGATATTCTTATGAGTACTGTGAAAAGAGATATTTGCAAAGACATGTGGAGTAGTGTTTTGTATGGTCAGCTCTTTTAAAATTGACCCTACCACAGCATTTTGATGTCAGCATTGTATCTTGGTACGCAGCGATAACCTGGTATGCTTCTGTAAATTCTGCGATAAAGTAGGTTAAGATATTTGTTCCTTCCAGAAAGTTTTAAGAGCTACTATTCATCCTTTTTAACTGAAAGCTTTTGTTCATCTGCTTCCTTCTCATTTCACAGAAATATCACCATTTTGCTAGATAGTTTTGATATGTTGTGTTACTGGCATAATCTTTGGAGGAAAAAGCAAACAGTTATTGCCTATACCTTTAATGAGAAACTCCTTGTATAACATCACGACTAATTTGGATGAACACTGCAGGTATCCACAGAGCACAAGCAATGTCTTTTGCAAAAAGCAACCATAAAAAAAGTCTTTGGGGAAGATACAATCTGCCTTGTACAGAAATAAAGCCAATTCTATTTCCCACTCTCCCTTAAATGTAAGCTGCTTAGTAGGGTATCTCAAAAAAGGATAAAATCTAGAGATTAAAAAGTCATATGACACATAAATCAAAAGAACAGAAGGGACTGAGAATGAGTTTGTAAAGAAGTAATTTTTAGCATTCACTATAATTGGTCTGCTACAGTACTTATCCATTATCTGCTTTTTTTAGTTATCACCATTTTTCTGAAACATGATGGATAATTGTACTTAGAAATTTGAAAGTAAAATGTGGCATTTGCATAAAGAATTCATTTTTAACTCAATTTCACCTTTACACTTTTTAGCCTCATCTTATCAGGAAAAGGCACCTGAAAAGCAAAGTTAGTTTCCGTAAGGGCATATCTTATATTGCTATAAATCATGAGACCTTTTGACTTTTGAAAGATAGCTTCATGCTCTCTACAAGATTTCTCTCCTCGGTGTCACTGTGACAGCAACCTCAATTTGATACTATAATATAACTGACTAGAGAAGCTGGCACTGTGTCTTTGAGGATTCAAAATGAAGGTAAAAAAAATATCACTTCAACAACATGTGCAGTATTTCTAATGAAAATGCAGAAAGCAGAAAACATACAAAACTTCAGCCTTTAAATACCACAAACAGCTGAAATATGCACATCACACATTTAATCAACAATAGAGGCCCTTTTGTGAGAGCAATTTATCATCAGATAGACATGGATTTAGATAGACGATTGAACACAGGACAGCCTGTTTCTCTGCATGCGTCTGAAAACATGTCTGCTCATATGAAACATTTAGGTTGCTAGACCTGGGAGATTTAATAAGGGGTTTAGCAGGGCATATCTCCTCTTGGATTATGCTTCCCTTTCAAACGTACATAAACAAGTACTCATAAATGTGTGCCTGCTAATTGCTCTTGCCTCCGTACTCTTCCAGCAAAGGTAGACAGATTTCTGGGCTTGTCTGGTTTTCCGACAGGCATGCTGCTTACTATTATTCACCTTTATGTGCATCACTGTAGCATGTGCAGTTTCTTTAGAGCTGCTAGGAATTATTAAATATCAATTTAGCCTTTGAAAAGTAGTCCTTCCATGAAAACACCATAATGACTGTACATAAAATAAAAAAAAATACATTTCTATACAAATAGTTGTATTTCCATATCTCTCAGTTGATTTCATTTTGTGTTGCTAGAATAATTTCTTTAAAATACATCGCTAACATCCCTTCCTTATGGTGCTTTGATTATGAGTGAATTTTTGTTATGCTTAATCCTGTATTTGAGTATCTTTTTTTCTTCCCTTGCATTTATTTGGGTTTTTTTTCACCACTGGTACTTCCTCCTAATTTAGGGCTGTAGGGAGATTCTTGACAGAATTAAGTTGGAATACCTCTCCTGATCTCAGAAAAAGTCAGGCAGTTTACACACAAAGAAAAAAGGAAAACTTCATCTCATCTTGTACCTGGACACAAGAACTGGGTTAACACATAACAAATCATGTCTCAAGCATTAAAATAAACTCCAAAACCAGACAGAGAATCTGCTATAAGACTTATCTCAAGAGTGAGAAATTTAACTAAAAATATATTTAGGCTAAATTTTCCATATGTCAAATAGCTTTCTCTAAATTCACTGTTTTCTTGTTTGTATACCCTTCCTACTGTCTATCTTGTTTCAGCATTGCCTCTCATTCATGTTTCCATAGTTTTCAGCTTTTTTTTGTCAACCACTGCTGCAATTACTGAGGTCTTGCTATTCACATGAATTTGAAGATGCATGGTGGGATTCATCTTGCTTAGTCTGGCTGCCTCAGGCTGAAATAGGTAAGTCTTGGTCCCTCAGACTCTTTTTATCAACAATTCAAAAAATAACTAGCTACACAAGATTACATTTATTGCATTTTAAGAAAGGACAAGTCATAACCACTATCTAATTCTCACCACAAGTTATCAAGAAAATGAAGATACACTAACTTACTTTTACTCAGAGATCCAGCTTTTAGATGCTCCAAGTGTCATAGAATTCACCTCTAATTTTTTTTTTTTTTATTATTTTAATTTTTTATACATCACTTCAAAATTTGTTCCTTAGAAGAGTGTACGCAATGTGAATCAGGCTGCAATCTGTCCTCACTTTTTTGGTAGGTTTTTATAAGTGTTTCCTTTTTCTGTCACTAACTATATGTTCTTTTATCTTGACTCTGGAGTTTGCATTGTCCCAGAAGAGCACAGCTGTCGGTTTTAAAATCAAAACTCAGTTTTTAGCATGGCTGTGTCTCAAGCTATTAATATGTATAAGACTAAGAAAAATGTGTTTCTCAATGAGAAGGACAATGAGAAACAATGCTCAAGGTATGGAGTATGCGCATATGCATGTGTCTATGTCTCCAGCGGACAGAGGTTTGGAGAGGGGGGTTTTAGCTGAATACTCTGACTTTCAAACGAACTTGTCATATAGATCTTCAGTCACCTGAAACAGTTTTGAAAACACTTCATTCTTTTCCCTTTCCCCAGACTTCCATTAATTGGTGCCTACTGGTACAAGTCTGTGTGGGAGCTGCAGTCCACTCAGTCTACATAGCCAGAAAGTTTAATAAGTATTAGGAGCGGGACATTTTGGAAATTGCCTATTCTCCTTTTCCCAGAAGAGTCAGTCTTTTACACATTTAGCTGCCACATTCAGAAGTCAAATACCTTTATTATGATCATTCATTGCCAACAATGTGCTCTGCACTATGCAATATATAATATTGCATGCAGGGTCTTCTCTAGGGACAAAGAATGTTCTCTAGTTAATGGCAGGCAGTGAGACTGTAGAGATTTTGAAGGCAAAGTATCTTCTTGGGCTTTAGAGGTACAACAAGAAAATGATCAGTTTTTTGAACCAGACAGTGCAATCCTCACAGCTCCCTGCTAGTGCAGGGTTTTCACTTGCTTTGGATGTGCTTATGCTGTGGACATAATTCTAGACACTTTCTCAAAGTAAGTCAATACTTACACTACACTTTGCCATTATTTGCTTCTTTTCAAAGGAAGACATTGTCTTTTTTTTTGTATATTTTAAGGTGAGAAATGTAGTTGCAAAGGAGTAACGTGCCTTTTATCTTGCCATAAACCAATGTCTGAAACAGAACCCACACTTTTAAACCGTGTCCAGAAGCTACATCATTTAAAATGATGGTGTTTTGGAAGCAATAGTAAATGGAAGAAAATTTTTGACTGGTGGAGTGTCATATTAAAGGTGTACTGTACACATATTAATGCAACTGCATCATGCCAGTGAACTCAAAAAGTCTACTGAATCCTGTGCTAAAAAGGCAGGAGTTGCACTGTCCATTAACATACTCTGTTCATGACATCTGGAAGCTTTTGCAAGAATCTGAGATACCCAGTGCTGCTGCTTCTTTTGGCTCTTCAGCTGGTATAGGTTGACACACCAATCATTTGTAAAATACTTTCTCCTGTTGTCCCTTATAGGTAACACACTGAACTTTTGCACAGTTGCTTCATATTATTTCTCAGTGTCATGGATTATGTCTTCTGCATTTAACTGTAAGGTATATGGCAACATTCTGGAGTAGGCACTGCAGAAGAGATGAAGGTTGAGTTTAGCAAATGTAAGATAGTTACTGTAATGTCAGCTGGCAGTAAACACACTTCACATAACAGATTAAAATAAACATGTTTAAAGGTACTATTTTTTCCAACTCCATAAATGAAAATGAAACTTAGAAATAACTATTATTAATCCATTTAATGGTGGATGCTACTATTTTTCAACAGTACTCAGCTATTTTATGAGGGGCCATTGCTTCATAAAAGTGAATCACCCACGTGGTCCTTGTCACTCTGCAGAGAAGAAACATACAATAACTGCCATATTGGGTAAGACTGAAATACTACCTAACACAGTGTATCAATTACAAATGCAGCCAGCAGCAGATACTTCTTGTAAAGATTAGAGTTATCCTATGATCTTGAAAAAGGAGTCTTAGATATTTCGCAGAAGATTACTGTTAGTTTTGATGCAAGTTTATCAATCTAGTGGTCAAAGTATGAGAGGACAAAATTTAAAGTGTATTACAATGATGTTAACACCAGTAAACATTCTATGTATTTCATTTTCATTAGGTATACTGTTTTTTTTATGTATGACAACATGAGGATAATACTAATCTAGGATAGCTGATTTTTAAAAAACTATTTGCCCTATTGCTAAACTATGAACTCACTAATTTGTTTGCAGCTATTTTTAACATATTTTTTCCTATTAAAATGCAATCACTTTCTCCTGCTCAACAAAGAAGTGAAGCTGTATTAAAAAAAAAAAAAAAAAAAGTTGAAAACATTGATCAGTTCAGGGCAGGATTAGAATCATAAACCAGCATTATATGCCCTGTATCAGGGCCTTGATCATGGGCCATGCTCTTCTCTGCAACAGCTGGTAATGAAGTCAGAGAATAGTCAGTCATCATGCACTTACCCTTTTCTGCTGCAATCCAATCATATTCCTTTGCGTTTTCAGGACCTCTTTGCTCTTCTCTTCTCTGTATCCAATTTTGGAGATGAGCCACTGGCAGTAATACTAGGCTTAGTCAGAACTTGTTCTTTGTTTGTAGAGAAATCATTTTATTAGAGGTGGAGGATTAACTATTAGTATCAGAAAAAAAAAAACAACACAAACACAAAAGCTAAACAAAAAACCCAAACAACCAAGAAAAAATTATCTCATTTACTTACAACACACAAAGTTTACCAAATTATTCTGCTAAAGCATCCCACTGAAATCGTTTTCTATTTCTTTCTTTCTTTCCTATCTGAACTGACCTCTCTAGTTTCACTGGGAAAACTCTTAAACTAGTATCAATTCCAAGTGTCCTGGTGACAATATTGATTCATATTAAAGCAATATGTGCATTTTCCAGCAGCATTTCTTTTTATAAATTAATTCTTCACATTTGCAAAATTTCAGCTATGGGGAAGAATCATACAGTACTATTCTGATATCTTCATGCAAATATACCTGCCAAGATATGACTGGTTTCAATAATGCAGTTTTCAAGACATTTTCCAGTCCATTATTTAAAACAGTAGTATCTTAATCCATAATAAGTTTTCCAGTATAACACATAGATGCATTTCTTACCTTTAAAGCTGGTAAAACTTGTGAATGTAAGACCTAATTACTCCTACAGATGAAAGTTGCTATATAAGAGGCTTGTGGGGAGAGTGAAAGCAGGAAAAACATTTTCTGATGTGGCCTTATGAATATTGTGGTCTCTGACATGTTAATTTACTGTCAACTTCCCCAAAATCTTGTTGAGCATTAGAGCACAAGAGAGCTTTTCTGTGCAATTTTCATTCCATGTTTGCACATTATGACTCTTTGTGCTTGTGTTTATGGGTTTTAAATGCATGTGTGCAGCTTGAGGAATGATTGGTTTTAACTATGTTTTAGGTTAAGTAGCCAAAGAGATGAGTCTGATTTTTACACACTATCCCCAAATTTCTGCCTAATTTCAAAAGTAAAATGACACTATTTCTAATCAACTCATTTAGACAGAGCCTACTCCAAACTGTAAAAACGTAAGACATTTTTCTCTCATTGATTACAGCTAAACTTTTTTGTTCAACAATATTTTTAAGACATCTGTTGCTTCAGGAGCTTAATGTCACTAATTTTATTTCAATATTCTTCTTGCAGCTTTTTTCTCTTCAAAGAAAATCTCTGCAATTTGTCTTGGAAGCTCAAGTCATAGCCAAATTAATTGTGTTTTCTACACAGTGAGGCTTATCTTTCAGTTTGTCAATTTGGGAGTTTGCATTTTAGGGTAATCTTTAGGTCTTTTCTTCTTTCAATATGGAAAGGAAGGAAAAGAAATTCACAGTCAAAATTATTCAACTGCAGAAAGTTACACAATTGCAAATTTTGTGGTGAATTTAACCTGTGCTACAGCTGATTGCACAGCTGCCACATGTTTATAATAATGTGGGTTCTAGTTTTCCTTCAGACCCAAGCTCCAGTCACCCATATTCTGATATGTCAGCTGACATTAAGATTCTACTTGTGAATAATCCAGCTATTTTTCCTGGCAGGAAGATGTGGGATTGCATTTAAGTCTTTTTCCTGCAGACTCTATGATGACCAGAACCGTACTGGCTAAAGATAGTTCATGGTGCTCCTCTCATGTCTTCCAATACCCTCAAGTCTGAGCCATACGGCTCTTGTTGCCTTGATCTTGTGTTTTTTACTACAGAAGTTCATAAAAGGGGGACTGCAAGACAGCCCTCTAATTTCTCATTAGGTTTTCTGTGTACCACATGTTAAAAGGCTGATTTGTATCATTGAGAAAAATAAAGTGTTCATTCATGCTTTGAATGTGCCCACAGCTGAGTGCACAGCATCTGGTGTGAATTCTGCAGCAGGAAAAGAAGGCAGTCTCTTAGGATTTCCCATGCCTTAGTCAGCAGGGGAGACACACAGGTTTGTTTGTTTGGTTGGTTTGTTTTTTAAAATAAACTCAGGAGTGTTTACTCTTTGCCACTTTCTATGGTATCTGTGAAACAGTGGGAGGGAAGTTGCAACCAAGACATTTCACAGCTCAGGCAACTTCGAGTAAGTTTCACATATCCCAGCTTCAGTGAATAGGAATACCACAGTCCAAAGAATGAAAAGACAATCCTTACACACAGCTAGGCCTGAAATCCAGTAGAGATAACTTTTCAGGAGTCTAAAGCTCCAGAACTAATTCCTGAAGAAATCCTTCAGGGCTATACTCATTTCTCCCTTAGTCTATATAAATACATTGTTATGTATAATCATTCTGACATTTGTAGAATAGCTAGATGTATAGGCTCCGGTTAGCACAAGTATGAGGTACTGACTGGTTTGTAGGACTGGGCCTCTGTACATAAGAACCACTAAGATACATCAAGGCATTTATAAGTCCTCAGCACAGCTGTATCTTCAGCTTTCACAAGATATGATGGTAAGCTACTTCTAGTTTAAATGAAGGAACCTACTCTGGTTAGTAAGGCTGTACATATCCCAAATAAATTATCTTTGTAACTCCTGTCATAACCCTTGGCATTCTTTTGTATTGAAATAATATCAAAGATTTATTATTTTGTTATTCTTGAATCTTCTGCATTTGCTGAATTAACAGCATTTATGATATATCAATGCTGATGAATAGGCTTCTACTGCCCATAGAAAGCTCAAAAAATATGTAAATGGTGTTTTGTGTTAAACTGCTTGTACTTCCAGTCTGTGCAAGACCCTTTGGTTTTGGTTAAGTTCAGTGGAATGCTAAAGGACCATCTTTCCCTAAATTTTGTTTCAAGGGCTCCTAAATATTAGAGTCAAGGTTTCACTCCAAAATGAACTTTATCCTCGTTTTTTGCTTCTACACAGCTTTTTTGTGTCTTCCAGCCAGAGAGCCCATCATAGAGTGCAGATGATTCTAAACACAGGGTTGAAAATCCCACTGTCCTGGTTTCACTTTGTAGCTCTATTAGGTATGTCTAACTCTACCCAGAACAGGATTAAGCTTTTTATAGAGTTTTGACAGGTTAACATGATTTCTCTAAAATGAGACACCTGTTATTATCTATCAATAGCATAAATAAAAGTCTTTGACTCAGAAACCCATGTTATTCTTTGTCACCTACAGAGCAGAACAGATTAAAAATTAATAAAATATTTGTTTTGCAATATTCTTTCTCCCTACTATATTTCACTTGAGTCCATTCCTATCTGTAGTCCTGTAAAAGGGTTGAATGCAAGTATTATACTGATAAGTGTGGATGCTGCACTGTTATATGATACGGCACATAAATCTCCTGCAGGCAGTTTTCGTCTTGGGGAAATCTTTTTTCTGCTTAACTCATTTTAAAAGAATTAACTTTTTTTTTTTTTTCTTGTAATAGTAATTAATTTCTATGCCAATACCACCCACGGCAAGAAAATGTATACTGTACCTGAAGAGATAACAATAATGTCTTACTCACTATAAAATTACTATTTGTATAATTCACTGCTATCTTGTTGTTGATGCAAATAGAAATACAAGAATCCACAAAGCATGTATAAACCACACTTTATGTTTCATATAGCTAAAAGAACAATATCATTAGTTAATATTACAAAGCTAGCACTTTTTATCTACCGTCAAAAGATCCTCTATGAATGACAGTTTCTTGATGGGGAAAAGGAGGATTTGCATTACAAGTACGAATGCCTATTTGCAAATACTACATCATCTTCAGTTGTCCTTGACAGCAACACACATTACATTTAGAGGATGGAGCCACATATCTCAGCAGATTCTGGCAGTATTTCATGTAGCAGAGGAGATATTCAGAATTAGCCTTGCACTGTACATTGCTCCCTGTCCTTCACTGACTGAAGTACCAGCACCAAGTACCCCAGTGGGCAGAGATCTTCTCCACCTCTAGTTGTCTTTTTGTGAATGTGAATGTCATCACTTTAAACTTTTTTTAAAGTGACCATAAAAGCATACTGTAGGCAAAGTATAAACAAGCAACTAACTGTTAGGAAAATGGTCCTTAAAATAAGTATTCACAAAACCACTATGTATTAATTCACACTCTTCAGTAAATGATAGATTGATGAGAAATAATCAGCTCTTAGAAAACCCAGTGCTATGGGAAAATGTATCTTGCAATTGGAATTTATTTTTGTTACACAGGTATTATTTTGCTTTTACTTTGGGTTAAAATAGTAGCAATATCAATTTAAGATATCCAGAGTGACTTATTTTTAAAGAGCACTAACAAAGTTATGAGAAAATGGAAAATTAGTTTCTTGTTTCAATCTCAGTTGAAAGGTTTCTGGAAAAGGAGTGAAACTGAACTGAAAGCTAAGTCCAACATAATATTCATTTAACTTACCTAAATAACCTGGTCTGGCCTCAAACTGATCTTACCTTGGACAGAAATTGGGACTAAATGACCTCCTGATGTCATTCCAACCTGAATTATCATACAGTCCTATGATTTAGCGATGATTTTCCATATTTTAACTAGAGTTAAGACAGACCCCTGATCTGCTGGGCTACTTCTGTATTAGGATTAAATTTCTATAAATAACCCATAAGGCTGTCATTATTTAGGATTAATGATGTATCAAATTCCAATGCTAATTTCATAATTTTTGCAAGGCCCAGCTAAAATGTTCATGAAAGCTATGTTCTATGGACTTGGGAAGCACTAAGACCAGAAGCTCATGGTAATCCTAATGAGAAAAAAAGGTTTATTCTCTTCTAGTAGTGTTCTGGTTTCAGATGGCATAATTTCATTCACAATAGCTGGTATAGTGCTGTGTTTCAGCTTTAATCTGAAAACAATGTTGATAACACACAGATGTTTTAGTTTCTATGTAGCACTTACCCTGATCAAGGACTTTTCAGTCTCTCATGTTCTGCTAGTGAGGAAGAGCAGAAGAAGCCAAGCAGCAGAGACAGGACACCTGACCCAAACTAACCAAAGTGGTATTCTATATCACAGCACATTGTACCCACTATATAAACTGGGGGGAGTTACGTGGAAGGGGCCAATCGCTGCTCAGGTCAGGCTGGGTATTGGTCAGTGGGTGGTGAGGAACTGTAATGCGCATCACTTGTGTTTATTGGTTTTTGGTTTGTTTTATTTTCTTTTTTTTTCAGTTTCATCTGTCTTACACTACATGTTATTTCCCATTTAATCATTTAATATAATTTTTGGCTCAATAGAGGTGATTTTCAGGCTGCTACATTTAGTCTACATTTGCTATCAACTGTTTTTAAGATGAAACTGAATTTTATGCAGTAGCTGCATAGAAATTAAACTGCTGAAATATATGAATTTCATATTGATTTTAAGACTTATATTCCTTTGAAACTTCCTAACACAGTAAAATAATTTAGCTTTAGCTTGTTAGCTTTATGCTATGATGCTTGTCACTACTTTTCTTCAGCTTAAACCCCTTGTCATTTTGAAGTCAACAAGTTGCTTGATACATATTACTGTCCTGGGTTCAGCAGTAGCAGTCATTTTTTCTCCTTCTTAGTAGCTGGTGCAGTGCTGTGGTTTTGACTTTCAG
>JASSUY010034050.1:0-17786 GCA_032466535.1 Forpus xanthops
TTCTTCCTCAGATCCAATCTAAACTTCCCCTGTTTAAGTTTGAACCCGTTACCCCTTGTCCTATCAGTACAGTCCCTAATGAAGAGTCCATCCCCAGCATCCTTAGAGGTCCCCTTCCTATCATTCCCTTGATCCTTTCCTGTCAAATCTCACCACTGTCCTCCGCTTTCGTTTGAATGTTTGTGCTTCCTAAACAATGTGCAGTTGACTTTGTCCTTGTCAGATGGCACTGTCAAGTTATCTGCATGACTTTGAATTGATCCTGTTTTCCACAGAAGCCATATCATCATCCATCTTGGCTTCCTCCATTCTACCTTCTATTCTACCAAGCTATTAGGGAAAATATTGAACAAAAATGGGCCAGGAACCAGCTCCTGCTGAGCTCCACCTGTCTCATCTTTTCAGTTTGACAAGTATCATCACCCTCTGAATGCAGATTTTCTGCCCTTTTGTGTCAATCTTACAGTGATTACACCCAGAGCAAATGTTTTTGCTTGCTCATGAGATGGTCTGGTGTAGTGCCAAAGGCAAGGCATGCTGCATTATCCTCCACATGAATCTCAGACAAGGGGTTGATTTGACATGGACCATTCTTAACAAAGTGGCACCTGTTTTCAATTACATTACCTTCTATCAACTTGCAAAGTGACCAAAGGTTTATAATAGCACGACTGTATCACCAGTTTAAGGTTCTCCCTTCCTCTACCCTTTGAAAACTGATACTGTTTTCACCCCATTTCCTGGGACATCCGCTGTCCCAGGTGTCCTCGGGTCCTCCACAGACAACTACAGCGTGTTCCTTAAGTTCCCTAAGGCAAATCTCATAAGGCCTTGCTGCCATAAAATAATATTTAGCTGTCTGTTTTCTTTCCTCAGTGTGCAGTCCTCCTGTAATGTAAAATTTAATCTGGCTGAAGAGCTGAACAGCTGATTACATTTCTTTGTGAGAAGATGGAGCAAAAAAAGACGCTGAATGCTTCATACTTCTCTGCACTGTAATTAGCTGTCTTTCCCGTTAACTAACAGACTTATCTACTTCATTTTTTTCTTATTTTACATTTCTTATTGTAACTACCCATCCTCATAAACTGAAACCATTTTGCATCTCAGCCTTTTTGATGTTATCATCACATGCATGTGCTATTCCTTTACAACTATTGTCATGTACATGCCTCTGCTTCTACCCTCTCTAAGGCTCATTTTGTATTTCAAGTCATAAAGATGTTCCTGACTCAATCAATATGCTTTTTAATATGCTTCCTATATTCCCTTTGCATGTAGGCTGTAAAGAGTGTTGCACATTCTCTTCTGAAAAACGGTCCTACAAATCTCTGATGAGCAAAAAATGTAATGAGCTTCAAAACAGAAGCTGCTGACAGAGAGCAACTCCTCAGCCTATGCCATATTTCAATGGCTCTTGCTCTAGCAGGATTATAGGATTTCTTGACAGGTGTGGGTTAAAATTCATCAGTACATGAAATTCCTAATAGTTGCAGAGCTGCTTGCCTCCCTTTATCAAGAGGAAGTGATCAGGCACACCACACTAAATAAACTCATCTCTAGGGACAAAGCCAAAGTCACAGGCTGCTAAGCATTTACTTTTAAAGCTGTTGCAAAATGATTGCCATCCAGCTGAATAATGTCTACTGCTTGCTAATTAAAACCCAAGCATGAAAAGGCTAAAATCCACTCACTGATTTGCCTTCAAGTTGATTTAAGAAGTGATGGGTTGAAAATTCATCATTTTTAAAATCTTAAGATTCAAATTCACATCAATTGATTTTTCACTCTAAGGCACACAGTTTCCCACATTGCAAAGGCAAAGGCATTACTCACATCTTGTCATTTCATCATTTTCTTTGCAAATGGTCTGTTTCAGCTGTTCAATCCTCATCTTGCAAGACATGATTTTCCATCTCTGAAAAAGAACATTCAGCAACTCTAGGGCAGAAAAGACTTCAAACACACTGATTAATGATTAACAACAAAACCAGCAGCTCTAGTGTAAAAGTAGCAGGATGTTTTTAATTGATCATATGAATAAATATTTCATATGCTGTTTTGTGCACAGAAGAATGCCACAAACAAACTGAAAGCTTAGTATAAAGTCAATGAGAATAAGCTACTGAACAAATATCTGATAAGAAATGAGAATGGCTCAGAGCACTCTGCTTGCAGAGTTGATTTCAGTTTTGCTTACAAACAAGCATTTTGGGAAAGCAACACAATACCCTCAAGGTAAATTGTAACTTTAAACTATGAGATCTAGGAATTCAGAGAGTTTAAAAACTATGGGACACTTCAAACAACTCACCAGCTGATCAGTTATCTCTTTCCCTTCCATGGCCTTCAAAACACTAGAGGAAAAAACACGATTGAAAGTTTTATGATTATCTGGACTAGGTCTGTCTCCAGCAACAGCACATTAGAGAAACCATTTAGTTTTTCTGAGAGTTCTTGTAGCTTATTTTCATTTAATAACAACTTACTGCTTTTGGAATTCTCTCTGTTTGGTTTTAAGACGCATCAGCCTTTCTTTCTTGTCTGAAAACCTAAAAGAGATTAAAGGGTTTAATTGGTATTTTCACAATATGGCATTGTAAGTTGTCTGAAAAGATAAAGAGACGAAAGCTTGTGGCACCCTCTAAACTGCAACTTTCTGGCTTAGTCTTGGGAAATAATGGCTAAATGTATAAAACTCTTGCAGAATTCTACAGCACGTGTCTCACTGGAATTGCAACAGAGCCCCCAAGCTGACGAAAACATGAGCTTGTTGTATTATCAAACTCGTAAGCAAATTACTTGCTATTTCTAGAAGACTTACAGCCTAGTAGTGCCAATTGTTTGTGGAATAAGAAAAACATATAGCATCCTAAAAACTTCTAGTCCCTGGAGAAATTACAGTACTATTTCAGATACCAGAGTGAGTCTGAACTGCATTACTTCACAAGCTGTAATGGCACCCGCTGAGCCAACTCTGGCAGTGGGAAATGCAGGTTTTCATACACTATGCCCTGCATTTTCTCTCTTCTAACATGGAAGTGTCTTGCACTTTATTCATTAAAGATTCCAAACAGGACAGCACTCTCTCAAGACTTTTACTTGACATCCAAACCTTTGTTGTTTTAGTAACAGCAATGAGTTCAATTGTCTTCTGCTAAACACCTGTAGCTATCACAGGTCCATGACCCAAATGATGTCTGAGGTATGGGAACTGAAAATAACGGATCAGAAGGGAAGTTTTTCAGGATTCATCATCCTGTGTTTTCACCCTTTGAATACGCAGCAGCCGCCACGTTCTGCTCTCCTCCAAGTTCCACAGTGTACTGAGAAATACATTTAAAGGAAATATGAACAATGCACACCAAGAAATTACAATAAAGCATGAAGTGACAAAGCTAACAGTAAGAGCAAAGAGCAAGCCAGACAGCCAAGAGATTTAGACAACATAAAAAATAGCAAACGTGCTGTGGCTTCTGCTGGCAGATGGCTTCCCAGCTTTCCTTTGTCCTTGTGCTGTCCTAATCCATGCCTCAAAAGTGGGCATTTGGTTGTATCAATGCAGAAAAACAACTGATTTCCCACTGCAACATGTAGAGTTGACAATTTCACCCAAAGAGAGGTCTAACATTTTACCTACCAATCCACCAAGTCCTTTATTTCACAGATATCTACTCTTTGCTCAGAAAGAATTATACAGTAAGCCTTGATAGGATGGCATATTGGGCTTCCCTCTGTGCTTGATTCTGTGGGTGTCATTTCAGGTAAACCTTGAAAATACTTCATTTTTTTTCCTTGAAGTTTTCAAGTCTGAAAGCCTGGTGACTAACTTTGGGTTCAGAAAGCATGTAATCACCCTTCCGGATGACATCAGCATTAAAACAGCAACAGAACTACCGGCTGTTGCCTCCTAGTCAAGCAAAACTATGTTTTCCTTCCAAAACAAGCCAAATACAAATGGAGGTGGCTTGGTATAAAAGCCAGCGGCCACGCGTGAGCTGGAGGAATGTGGTACAACTGGAGTCTGGCTGCTCAGCCCAGAGCATGTTCCTTCTTCCTGTGTGTCCTCACCCACCAGTCATCATGGAAATTACAAAAGTGCACTGCACTAGACTCCTGTTTACCACAGAGCAATGCACACCTACTGTACCCCGACCTTTGGCTGCAACCAAAAATAACTTGGCGCAGAAACACACCACTCGGCAGTCACACAGCGAGAGAGCGCTGGGGTAATTTGGCAATTCTTCTCAAAGCTGGATTAATGGGCACACAGTCTGACTAAACACAATTACCCAAATCACGTCCATCACATCAGCAAAAAGTTGAATGATCTGTCAAGAATCTGGGACTAAATTAAGTTCTTACTGCTGAGGGAAGACAGAAATATTTGTGAGAGCCTGCAAAAATTGCAGCTCACCACGCACTTTAGCAATTGCGTCAAACAGCTCCTACAAACTTCTTCAGCAGGTTTCTCCTAAGCAAACATTTCCATTTCTTTATATAGCCCTAACGTTAATTGCACTGCATCACGTAACTGATTCTTCTCTATGTATCTACAGCCTTTTGATTTGGCAGAGAAGCAAAACTTCAGATGAATTATTACAGGAACTCCCATAAAATGTAAACTGAGAGGAGAGAACTCAACATCTCAAATTATTCATTAAACGTCTCTCTTTCCTCACGTCTTAACATATTAAGGTGAGATTTTCTAAGGTTACCTAGCTTACTCCCACATGTTCACAGTTAGAAAGAAGCAACCAGAGGAAGGACTTCCTGATCTATACGAACTGATTAATGCTGAAGGAGCTGAGGACAGTAATAGGTATCCCCATTACTGTACCTATTCACTATAATAAAACTACATCACTTCAAAAAGTCACTATTCCCAATTAGAAGCCACAGCTTAAAGAAGTCAGACTGGCTTAGACATCACAATTATATTGTCTTTGGCTTTTGCCAAGTGCAGATGCATGAGACAAAGCAATTTAGAATGCCTGTAAAACACATTCTGATAATTTCTGCCTATGACAGGCTGGAGTAAACTCCTGGGAGGAAGAAGAGTCTCCTAGCTGAAACCAACCATCAAGATGTCAGCTTAGCTTTTGAATATACCATGCATTACTAATGAAAAGAAGAATGCCAGTGATGTTTTTTACTGGGGGACTTCCGGACTACTCATCCTTAATTATAGCTGTACTTCAGTAATTAATCTTAACAGCTCCTCAATCTCTCTTCCTCACAGATACAGGGTGTGATATTTGCCAGACATATGAACTTCAATCTTACTGTTGCTTTCACAAAAGTCAGCACACAAAACAGTCCAATGAAAAGAAATCTGAAATAATTCTTACTCTTAGAACATGAAATCATTCCTTATCTTCTACAGAAAAATCACAAGAAAATTGTGAATTAAAAATCACCATTGGACACAAGAACCAACCCTTGCTTTCTTTCCACAAGAGGCAACAAACCTTCCCTATCTGTAACACATCAAAAAGATGAATGGGAGGCCCAAATGACCCCATACACTTCCACATTCTGAACTTCTCACACCACTAATAAATGAGCCACACCAAAAGCCCTTGTTGTGATCCTATCGGCCTCCTCCAGTGCCGGCCATAATGTTCATCTAAAATTAGCCTAGGTACTACTAGAAGACACAAAATAAACAAATAAATAAGGATGACAGTAAACACATTCCAAAATCCAGCCAGTTAACTGCACCTGTCCCTGCATGACTTTGGCATGGTGCGCGGCCATCGTTTCAAAACTCACTGCCTCCCTCTGTGCTCCCATTGCAAGAGACTCATAGACACCCGCTTACTGCTTAGAAAGAGGAAACACAGAAAATTGACCCCTGAAGTGACAGGTTCTTTCTCACTTTTGTATCGGTCATGTGAAGTATTAAGCACAGAACACAGACAAAACATTGTTCTTTTGATGATAATGAAATTAAAAAAGAAGAAGCCCAAGCTTTACAGAACTTTGTTCCTATACCTTCCTGTTGCAATCAAGTGGGCTTATACTACACACTTTGTGTTACTCGTAAATGTGAGGTGGTCCCTTTAATTCATTAATACGAAGTTGCTGTTTTCAGTGAATTGCACTACTGCTTGGGAAAGTTCTGAGCAGCTGGAGAGGCAAACCCTGGGGAAACTGAGCATATAGGCAGCTCAAAGCAGAATATAACAGCCGTGATCCCCACAGATGGAACCACAGTGTCCAGGAATTGGGGAAAGAAAGACATATAGAAAAAAAAGACAGAGGCTTACTTGCTGCAGTTAAGAATCACAGTGTAAATACACTGAAGATTTTCTAGCTACAGATGAATAGGACAGTCAAAACATCTTAGGAGGATGCAGTGAAAACAGACAGAAAAGCTGATCTCATTTCACGTGAGAAGATACAAAGAACATAGAGAGATGGGTTTGTTTTTTTCTCTAACAAGTTGTTGCTTCTGGTACTTTGGCTGAGGCTGCTGCTTTGTGTTTTTTCTGATGTGCACAGAAACTTCCTAAGCCTTGGTTAATACAGAACTACAGTGCTTCTGCTGTAATGAAGGCTAGAGCTGAATTTCTATATTTAAGCATGATATTTAGCCAAAATCTTAAGTCTACGAAATGGGCAGGAATATAATACTCAGTTAATATTCCAACCTCCAAATCCAACTTTTTCACACAAACACAGATTTTCTATCTATTTTAGAGCAACTAAATACAGTTTGTGGTTCCATGACACAATTTTTCACATAAAAAAAGAGAAAAACAAGCCCATCCAGTGGCAGACTAAGGTCTCAATTTTGCAAGCTGATTCATGCTGGATGACACCCTATGCCCACTCCCACTGACGTTAATGGAAGAAAAACACTACTGTCCCTGTGGCTGTTTGTGTGTGTGGTAGGACACCAAGAGCCTTTGGTGCAAGGACCATACCACACTGCATGCTACTTACCGCCTTCCCAAAATAGTTCAAGAAATCACTCTCAACAGCTGCTAACAAAGCTACAAATGAAGGACCAAGAACACGGCGTCAGCCAAAAAATCAGAGCTATTCCAGAGCCGGCGTGGGGCAGACTTTTTAAGAATCTGGGACGGCCACGCTGTGAACAACAGCTTCAGAGGAGCAATCTGCATCTCAGTCATGTAATGAGGATAGTTACTTACAGACATGTGGCTCCTTCAGCCACCCTTCCATAGGGCCAATGCTTTGCAAAAAGGAGCAGGCAGGTGCATAATTAACTGGTGGGATTTTCTGTAATTCTAAAGAGGGGCCCATGATCAGGGCTGTTTAGACAGACAAGAAAATAAAGGTGGCATTTTCTCGCAAACCTTCCTGACTTCATTCAGTGTTTACAGAGAGCACTGTTTTAACACATGCTGCTGAAAACAGATATGCATTTCAGATATCCTACAGCATAGCTCCCTTTTTGCCCTGAACTGTCTGGAGCTTCTGTTGGCTACATCAAGCCGGGCACAACTGCTGGCAGCTACACCTGAGTGAAAGCAGTGACTCCGTATTACTAATAATTATTACTATTTTAAGCAAAACTCTGTGGGTGCTGCTCTGCCTGCTCGCCCCCCACAGCAGACAGCCCGGGCAGCGGCAGGACCGTCCCCCTCCCCGGTGCAGTGGCTGAACAGCGGGGAAGGGGGATGAACCGCCTTCCCCACCACCACCTCTCCAGCCCTGAGGGGAGCGGGGGAAGGGCAGCCCAAGGCGAGGCAGGGCGCTCCTTGCCCACACTACGGCGACGGGCCAGAGGGGCAGAGAGAGGGCGTCCCGTTTCGCCGCCGTCCCCGTCCCCTCAGGGCCGCCGGTACCTCTCGGAGTCGCGACCGTCGAAGAAGACGAAGTCTCCGCTCTGGACGCACTTGGCGCAGGTGAGGCGGCGACGCGTGGTGTTGCAGAGCGGGCACCGCTCCACCGCCACGTACAGCCCCTCCGCGTCCTCCTCGGCGCTCCGCAGAGCCACTGGCCCGACCCCGGCGCCGTCGCCCTGCCCGCCGGGCTGCGGCCGGCAGCCGCTGGGAGCCGCCATGATGGGCTCCCGGCGCCGCGGGTCACGTGGGACTTTGTGCGCGGACAGAGGCATTGTGGGAAGCGGGAGCTGAGGCGGAGGGGGCCGGTCCTGGGTCGAGTGGTCGGCCCACCCCTTCGACCCCAGCCCAGCGCCCGGGATGGAGCAGTTCCGGCTTTAACAGAGGGGCTGCGGTGCTCCTGGCTGCCCCCTCCCTGCTCCCAGAGTGGGGGACGTGGTGGGTGAGTTGTACACAACGGGCAGATGAGCTCGGCTCCACCGGGACTGGGAGGGAATTGTGCAAATTTGAGGTTAAAAAAAAAAAAAAAGAGCTCGGAGAGTTTAAAGTTTACTGTTTAAAGCCTGCGGTAAGCAGCGTGGTTGAATTCTGCTTCCTGCGGTGCTGAGTGCTCACGTGAACCTCAACAGGCACTGCAGGTCTGTAACTATTCCATGCTCCAGGATGGGAACACCTCGACTAGTTACCCTCACTGCAGTCCTGAGGGGCCGCCTGCACGACAGGCAGCGAGCAGCCCTGCTACATGGGTTACGTATACCAGCCAGCCCCTATACAATACCACCAACGCTGATTTGTGTAAGAGAACAATTTGTGCAATAGCAGTGTCAGCTCTTGATATGCATCCTTAAGAGTGGCAGACTAAGAGGTTTCCTCACCCCAGCCTAAAGGTTGGACCCAGAATCAGGAGTTAAATAGATATTATCTACTAGTAGGTAGAAATAGAGAGCAAGTTCTTTGCATCAGACTACAGTGGGAAACACCATGCAATTAGCAGAGACAAGAGAGTCCACAAAAGCCAGAATAATGTAAAGCAAAAGAAAAAATAAGCCCCAGATAAAACTTCCAGCCTACACTGTCCCCGTTCCTAGTGTATTCAAGTTCCAGAAAACACCAGAACAAAGACAGCTGTTTCTAAGAGTTACCAAAAGCAAACATTAACTTAATCAGCAACTCAGTGAAAAGGGCACAGAGCTCATTTCTTATCTTTAAGGCTGTATCTATACTTTTAAAGAGCATTAACTTTACTAGTGAAATTATGTGGCAAGCTCTTAATTAAAATGCAATTTCTTGAAGAGGGGTCATCTTAGATAAACTTTTCCCAGCAAGCCAATAAAACCAGGGTTGTTTTCTTTCACTTGCAAAAGATTGTTATAACTTAACCTCATAAGCTATTACAGCTACAGGATAAATAGAAGTCACACCCATAGTTACGGAAAGTCTGCAGTGCTCAAAAATAAACAGAGAAGTAAGCCTCTGTTTAGAGTAGATTTGCGTGTGGAAATCCACAGTTTGACTGTGACAAAGAAACTGATAACTGTTAAGACAAGTTTATCATTGGGAAGTGCATGAAGTTTCCCAAACTTCTTTTCCAGAGGAGCAGAGACACAGTTGCAAAAGCACTTGAAACATATTACCAAAACAAAGTTGAAATCATGTCTTCACTGAATCAGAAATAAACTTGTGACAGCAAAACTAAGCCCAGCAAGACTGCAACACCCTGTTCTGTATTAAGCCGTTGCCCATACTGTGCGTTTCCACGAACGACAGACCAAGCTTTTGGCCGGGGTTACACTTAAATCATCTAACAGCAACCTCTAGTGGTGTTTCGTGACAGAGCTATCTTGCCTTCAACAGGAAACAAGGGGAGGACGCAAGCAAACTTCAGTAGCACCAAAGCCCTGTTCTGGAAAACTCAACCTTGCTTCCAGGGAATCATGGAAGGTACCAGAACAGTCACGAGATAGTCTTTTCAGTGTTTCTACTTGCATCACCAGTCTGAGCATGACACCTTTTGCAAAGGAAGCCTTGAGTTCACTTGGAGAAAAAACAAAAGCACAAGAACCCCATTGTTCTACCTGAAAAATTACAAAATTTGATATAGTGCCAAGGTTGAAGTCTGGTTAAATATCCCATATAATTAAGTCTTGAGCATCCAAGGCTTTCTGTAGTTTCTTCAAGACCATTTTAGAGGGTGTTCCCTAATACACACGTTCTTGGCTGTCTCAAGCAATAAACTCCCATCATCCCAGGGAACTTTGGCCATAACTAGTGGGTACCAATTTTGTTAAAAATCTAATTGGCATGACAAATTAGATAATTTGCTTAGTTACACCTCCCCCAACATGTGTTTTTAGGTATGCTCCAGCAGGCAGGGGCCTTGAACATTTTCTCTGTAAAAGTAGTACAAACACCATTACACACAAGAGTTTATCCAACCAGTAGGATCAGAAGGATTTGGTATATGTCCTCTACAAGCTTGGTCTTCAAAACTGTGAAATCAGCTCATGCTGGATTTTTTAGGTTATATTGTAGATAAAACATATTTTGAGTTTAAATATGAAGATACAACATTGCAGGAGCTCTGTTGCAGTACACTTAATGTTGAGGATTTTGGTAAAATTAGTTTGAAGTGCAGCGTTGTCTTAGCCCTTCAATAGCAGAAAAATGACACATGGTTCCTATCACAAAATACTTCTAAGCAAGATCTTAATATATATTATATTCAAAGTGCATTTGTTTGTCAAACTCTTCAGCTTGTCAGAAGCTGTCAGAACACAAGTGGGTTACAGACAGCTAATCTGAAAGCAAAAAACCTGACAATTTAAGAAACTACAGCAAGGCATCAGCATTTATAGCATTCAGAACAGTATTGCTTAATAATCCACAGCAGTACAGGTGGGTCCAGGAATACCCGTGCTTCTGTTCCATGCATAGTAATACAAACCCATGTATTATTCTTAGTTGCTTTGTGGGCCATATTATGATGGTTTCTTGAAACCTTTTAGAATGGGATAGATGTTCTCAAATGCCTCATAGATTTCAGAACGCTCTTTTGCTCCTAAAAAGACATTTAGAGAAACAAAAACAAAAAACAAACCAACCAACCTAAGAATTAGCAGAGTTGAGAATAACTGACTACAACTCAAACCTAACAAGATTACAAACCATGAAGCAACAGGAATTGAAAGTAGCTTACTATTAGTTTGAGGGAGCATTTCCATCACACTTCCTCCACCTCAGAAAAAAAGAATTTCTAGCTTGCTTTCTATAAGACTAAACTTTTATTTAATCTGTGAAACCAAACCAGCAGTTAGCTACTCTTGACAGGTGCAAATCATTGGGGGGTGTGTGTGGGGGTGTGAAGGCAACTGAGAACCACCATGGTTTTATCTGCTTAACAGAGATTTTTATTTTAATACAGGAAGTTGAGCCATATGTTGAGAGCCCCCCCATCTCCAGTTCTGAAAAGCTATTTCTAAGCTTTGTTAAGGCACCTGTGATTTCAAATCTAGCCTTTTCCATGTTACTGCACTTAAATCTTTAATACCAAGTGTTGTACACTAACTGTATTGCAGTAGGCAGGAATATTCCTTATCACTAGCACTACTCTGTCATGCTAGTACAAAAAACATCAGCTACAAAAAAAAATTCATTTTAAAGAATTAGCAGTTGGATTAAATGCCACTCAGGATGACTGTGCAAACCCTTCCCTCAGAACACACTTGGGCATGACTAATTCACCTTCATTACCACAACCTTCTCTTCAAAAGTAAGGTTACTTTCTAGTTGTTTTCTCAATTAGGCAAAAAACCACCTCTCAGCTCAAATTCAGTTCTATCCTTAACAGTTAGGCCCAGTGTTCACAGACAGGGACTTACCTTCATGCTTCTGGGCCTCCTGCACACTCAGGGATGTTACAATTAGTGTAAAAACAGCTTACAAAAATGCAAGTTATCAGTGGAATAGAGCTGTTAAGTGTGATTTTACTGGACACAAAAAGGTGTGTAGGGGGAAGCATTTAAGCTTAGTACAGAGGGCCCCATTTTCACTTAATTTGTGATTTATGGTAGCAAGAATCTCTTGCTAAGGCAGGCACTTCTCTTTTGTCTTTTACATAACTCAAAAAACTCAGGTCCTCTGGGAACAAGTACCATTTAGCTTTCAGTACATCAGAACAAGAGTGTTTCACAAGCTATGGAAAAGGATATGATAGGAACATGCACTTGGGAATTCATCATTTTTTGTCATAGGATCTGAGGTACAGATAGTAACTGACTCCATTTACTTGGCAAGGCTTTTGCCTCATGAGGGTTTTGGCCAGACAGTCTGGAACAAGTTCTTAGATCTCCACCCTTTCCTCTAATAATCCCTTCTAAATGTTTAAGTGAAGTGTTTTAAGAAGTTTGCTTCCTGTCCAAAGAATTTTAAATTGCTTATTGTGATATTCATATGTAAGCAACTGAGTAATTACTAGTATGTCATCATCCTGTTGGGATTCTGTACATTAACACATGGCACTATGCTATGCATAAGGATACTCAGATCTAAGGACGGGGAAATCTGAGACAGTACACAAAGCAGTATGAGCTTCTAGTGCAAGAATACAGTTATTGTTATCTGCAGAGAACACAGATAAGCAGCTATAGACATTAAAACAGTTGAGTGGCTTTACTGTTACAAGATAGGCATTTAGCTAATGTTCAATTTAAATGCTCTCAGAAGATGTTGTGGCTCTTGATTACAGATGTACAGAGGGAGACCACTTACCAGTCAGTACAACTTTTCCAGACACAAAGATAAGCAGCACTATCCTTGGTTTGACCATCCTATAAATAAGGCCAGGAAACAGTTCAGGTTCGTAGCTGTTTCAAAACAAGCAAGTAAGATGAGTAAAATGCAAATACTCTTTCACTGTCATACACATGAAGTGCTCTTTAATTATATTAGCAATAGAATAGTTAAATCTAGGTTTTGGCTGGCTACCCTGAGAAAGTCAGGTCAGGTTTTAGATATCTTTAGAAGAAACCCAGTCATCCCAGTGGGAGCTGATAGGAGTTCTTCATGCTTACTGTTAAAGACTTCTGAGCCACTTCTGAAAGTGATTTTTCCATAGCATCAAAAAGTTACTGTAGTCTCTACACAGTACTCAGATCCTTCTTAGTCTGCAGAAAGTCCTTATCAGGAAGGATCTTGCACAGTAAAGAAGGGATGACAGCTGAGCCAATCTTTTATATTTAGTCCCCAAATTAAATGCAATGTACTAAGTGAAGTGCTAATAAAAGACAATTTTTATTTTGTCAGTGCTAAATCCTTCATCTTTTCCTCAGTGATGGCAATAACAAGCCCATCGTCAAGGTACAGCTTGTCCATCACTCAGCTACAGGCTTACTTTAAATTGATGGCTAAGACACCCAGAGAGAAAGAACCTAAGTAATATTCCAGAAACGCACAATATTTTCAGTTCTATATTCTGCAGCTGCAGTCTGGCTTCATACCTGAAGGTTAGAAACCTTATCCTTGCAGATAACTCCCTTCAAATCAGATGCCTAAGAGGCCCTGTTGTATTAAAGGTTCACAATGGAGCAAAGACACAGATCAAGTGCAAGTAGCTCAAGAGCTGCTGCAATTAGACCTGAAATGCTTAATCAAGACTAGTTATTTTCCTATTGACATGGTCTGCAGTGAAGAAAAATACCCACTAAGGTTTGATATTGCACTTGGTAATAACAGGAGACCACTAAAATTGTGATCACTGCTCAGGTTAATGAAAGTCTCTGGCAGACATTGCTGATACACAGCAGAGATAGTGTCAACAATAACCATGATCAAAGAAAGCTTTTACAAAAAAAGAATATCTTCATTAACCAGCTGAGCAAACAACCTGGGGTCTTCCTGCAGTTCTTCAGCTCTTCATCTTAACTAGGTCTAACACACAACCAATTTACCCCAGTAGCAGCTCAAACACTAGTGTATTATGCTCTCAGTTGCAAGGTTTTTAAAGCTGGTGTTTATGGTGTTCCTGCAAAGAGAAAGCACTGAACCCCACACGGGAGGGCAATTTAGGACACTTCACTGTTCAATTGTGTCAGTCATGGTTTCAAGCACTCAAGCTTTACTGCTAGCTGCTATATGTCACCCTGGCAATTAAGCAGAGAGTCATTGTGGCTTGTGCCCCACTTGGAACAGGAATTTTTTGCAGAAAACTTTACTATTTTTATCATCACATACAGCATCTACAGCCATTTCATGCTTGATGAACCAGTGAGCATTGTCTTTTAATGAGTAAAAGGTATGCTTGATACTCAGTGTCTGGTTAATTATTACTCTTTTCTGCTAGGCATGTAAACCTCAGAATTTGCGTCTGTTTGGCAGCTTAAAAAAAGACACTGCTCAAAGTTGTAACTCTGAATTCCACATACCTGCTGAATTGCTGGTGAGTGAGAACCAAGCCTTCCAGGCGAATGGGAAACCTCACATCACAGCTCCCAACCATATTCTGTATCTTGAAGTCCAGAAACTTGGCAGGGAACCCAAGCTTCTGTACCACGCGTGCATACTTCCTGGCTGCAAGACGCGATTGCTCTTCACTAAGGAAAGGGCAGAGGAGGAAAGCAGCTTTGATTAGTGCTTTCTTATGCTTTTAAGATGGAAGTCAGTTTAGAGCCACCATCGTGCTAATCTAAATTCCAGAAAAAATATGCCACTGCTCAAAACAGCAAGCCTCTATCCCCTGAACCGCTTTTGTGAGCTAGAAGAAGTAAGGCACTTTGTCAATCGCTTTCCTGTGGTCTATGTGAATACACTGCAGCATGCTGCATCATCCAGGAGTTTCCTTTCTCACTTTTTTATGCAAGCTTCTCAGAGCTTATCCAAGAGGTAGACTGCAGACACCAGTAGAATCATCTAGCTACTAGGGATGGTGGCAGGGGTTGGAGAAGAGTACTCCTAACCTATAAGTTAATGCATTGTTTCACTGACAGTTTAGGGATATAAACAATACAGCAGCTGCTGAACTTGAGAACAGCTTCAGAGTACAGAAATAAGATGTGCTTTTCTCCAGAGGCAGATGTGTTGACCAGTGAACACAGACACTGAGGAGAGACTTGACAGAAAAAAGTTATGTCCTAACTCACTTTAAAGTTGGTGAGAAATGCAAATAGCCCCTTATCAGTTCCTGGGCATTTAACAGATCTTTTAATAGCTTTTCTGCTGATGTCTGTTCAGCTCAATTTATATGCAAGGACAGAAGCACACAGTTCAGCAATTATTAAGCTGCATCATGAAGAAAGTGAGACATTTTTCAGTACCAGTGCTTCATTGTTTTCTTGCAATTATGACAGCCTTTTGCTAGATAATTGAAACAAGGCTTTCTGACATGGTCCATCAGAAATAGGCAGAGCTACAAGACCCAGACCTTTAGAGGGAAGGGAAAACACAAAACCAAAAATACCTTTTTGCTCCTGTGCAGACCATTTTTCCTGAACTGAAGATTAGGGCTGTTGTTCGTGGCTCCCTGATTCTCATGATCACAGCAGCAAACCTCTACAAATTCAAAGGAAGACCTCACTGTCCAGCTAAGAGATTTAATTGGTACTGTGTTTTCTGTTCATTCTTCCAGGAATGGTCACTTTCAAAGCTCAACACAGCATGCATTTGCTTTGCGAGTATTTGTTTACCACTGTGAAGTTATCTCCACACACTACCTGCCCCCCAACCCCCAGGACCAGAGGACTTAAAACTACAGACACAGGACTACTGCTTTGTCCTTGCATTTTGTTCAGCAGTCTGGAGTCACTTTTAGAAAGCCCATTGAAATTCCCAGTGAAATTCTACAGTCTAGACCACTTTCTATCATGTAATATCAGTTTGACTCCAGTAATTATCTTTTATTCAGCCAGGAGCTTCACAGCAGATCTTTTGCCCCTCCCATTGAGGGCTGCTTGAGCCATTTCAGCTGGAGGTAGCTGGCCACATGTGGGAGAGTTCACCTCCTTTCTTAAAATAGCTTAGTAACATCTCATTGCTGGGGAGTTATTCAAATTAAAACCACACATCATTGTGGTCCCCTGTATTTCCTTTACTTTAAGAGGCCCAAGTTATAGATTCTTGTGGTTTTCCCCTGTGGGTCAAAATGGTGCTGTTAGAGTACACAGCTCATAATGGATTTGCATATTAGAATCCATCAGCACTGAGGAATGTTAAGTCCTTAATATTTACCTTTGGGTTATATTCTGCATTTCTGGCATGCAGAGCTATGTTCTTCAGATCCAGTTTACAAGCCAAATTTACAGTCGACACTATATTCCTGAGGAATGAGAAGGGAATTTCTTTATTGTAAAAGCAAGCCACTGCAGAGCCAACATCCAACACACTCCAATTAATAATTACCATGAACTAATTTTCTGCCTACCTATTCCCTACTCTAGTATTAATCTACTTTTGGCAAAACTTAAGTAATTCGATACCAGAATTACAGTTTCTGAGATATAACAGGGTATGAAATTATTAGTCCTTGAATACTAAATTCATGGGTCTTCCAGTAACTACAGCACTGAAGCCTTCTATAGCTTTGAACTGAACCATTACCGAGTATTTGCAGACTTACTACAGTAATTAGTTAAAAGTATATTATTCTCTACAGGTATAAACTACTTCATAGTTGCTCTAGCCTGGACAGGACCTTTAAATGAGACCAGAATTTCTCACACTTCTTTTCATGCCCCTTTCCCTTGCTCACTTCAGACTGTTCTCTGCTCTCAGAAAAGCAGGCTGACATCTTTAAATCCTTAGAGTCTGCTGTCATCAGTAACATTCTCCTTGCTGGAATAAATCTTCCTTTTCAAGGATTTTTGTCTTTTCATCCTGCAGACTGAAATATCTAGCAGTACATGCTATATATAATTTCTGCCAAACAGTTCTCCCTCTGAGACTTCAGCTTCTGTCTCCCAGAAGAGACTTTTTCCCCCTTAACAAGCCAGAGGCATTTCAGATGCTCACTCACCCATTATGTCCACTCTCCCATTTTGCCAAGCTGTGTACTGTTCCATGCCACTTCCATTTTTCATGTTGCACTGATCAGCACAGTATCCAGTTGCCTTCTAATATTGTCAGTTCATTCACTCCATGTCTCCTCAAAGAAGAGTAACTGCCCCTCTATAGTTTTTATTTGGTCAGCTTGTTTAAACCCAAACTCTGCTTGCTATGTTCTCAGAAGTCAGAGCAGTACCTTGCAGTTTTAGCAAAGCTATGACTTATATATGCTATATGTATAATACATAAACTTACTGTAACTGAGGAACTATGCCAGAGCTTTCTGATGCAGGTGTCACTGGAGTCATAGGAGTCATTGGTATCAGAGGATGACATGTGCTAGATGCTTCAGGAGATGATTGAGTTGCACCTGGGTATGACAAGCTGCTTTCATCCACAAAGATACCACTGTCCTCATTTTTTGGTATTGACCCATCAAGTTCTTTTTGCTTTTCATAACCATCTTCAGATAGATTTTGTTCTTTGTCATCTTGGGTAATGTCTGGAAGAAAGCTGAGATCCACAGAGAACTCTGTAGAAAGATCTTTGGGCTGATTCAATTGAGAACCGACCACATCTTCAGTGGTTTGAATTGGAAGGTCTACATCATAAGGACTCATGGGAGAAAACAACTGAGGACTAGCTGAGAGGTCATCCTTGAATGAAGAAAAAATGACATTAAAGCTCTTCTATTAAAACATTTACTTTAGCTGGAAGACTAAATTAAGATTGATCTTCTGTTCAATGAGGAAGTTCCATTATTTTTTTTCCCCTGATACATATTAAAGAGTCATTAAGATCTGAAATTGTGTCTTTTGCTTGTCTATTAGCATGTAAAAATCCAGGTAACTTCTGTAGCATTTTCCCACCACATTTCAACAGCAGTCTAGAACACTGCTATTATACCACAAATTAATACTAAATACCTTCAGCTACAAC
>JASSUY010034050.1:17886-32255 GCA_032466535.1 Forpus xanthops
CTGCAACTGGAGGTGCAATGCTGTCACTTTGCCCTTCACAGCAATTGTCATGCCTCAGTTATTCACATAACCAACACAACTGCTGATAACTTTTCCCAAGGAAGACAGCTGGCATTTTCTGGCTGCCATTAACTCCCGTTCAGTAATTTACCGTTTCCTCTCCTTGCTACCAGAGGACAGTGTCAATGTTGTTTTGGATTTGTGCAACAGAGGGCAGCAGCTCACAGAATCACGAGCAGTTGTATCTTCAGTTGCCGGAGGTCACCGGACTAATTCGAGCGAGACAGTCAGCAAAGCCAGTGTCCTTTCACAGATACCATGCAATATACCCACAAAGGTGTTACATACTAATTTATTATTAAAAGCTATTTAAAAAGCATCATAATATTGATAAGGCAAGAGTTTAGAGAAGAATTTATTCCCTTCTCCATCAGCACATAAGGCTCTAGTTAGTAAATACATCTTTCAAGAAGGTGGTTTCTGCCAATACCCCCAGAAGGTTAGAACTTGGACTAGGTGATCCATACAAGAGGTGTGTTTGTTCAGTCATTTTTGGCTCCAGATCTAAAAGCACTCAAAATTCCAAGTGCATATCAGAACAGGGAACAGCACACAAGACTGAGGCCCTGACTTGGCAGCAACCACCTGAGCTCCAGTGGGAACAGAGTTTCCAGATCAGTGCTCAATGCTTTCCAGTCCTGAGCTAGTGCTGCTCTGTGTCCTGTGCTAATCATCTCACTTAACGCAACCATGCACAAGGGGAGATCTGTATTCCTACTTCACACTGTATTTGTCTATAGACACTTGGGAAACTGTAAGTGACAAATCCTCCCAGAGAGCCCTTACTAGCTTGAATACAGATGTGATCAGGTCAAGCTCTGAAAGGATCACCAATGCCTACATTCAAAACTGTTTCTAAAACAGTTTTTTAGATGCAGAGCCCCATATGTGATCAGTTGGGGCAGAGTGCTATTGAGTAAGAAAAAGTACTCCAGAACCCATTGGCTCCTTGGAAAATGTGATCCAAGAGCACTACCTGAGAATTAAAAGGCCAGATACAAATGTGTTAACAGTTACTAATAACAATATACTGAGCCTGGCGGAATATGCACACATCATACTAAGGGGCAGCAAAGAATGTGATAAAAAAAACCAAGCAACCCTCAGTTTGTGTCGCAGCTTAAAGAAACTGATAGAAAAATGAGGCATATACAAGACTGGAATTATTAAACATCTGTAAAGCAAGTAAAGAAAAAAGTAACAAACTGAATAAACTAGATCAAAACAGAAATCTTCATTTCTCATCAGATTTCCATATAACTGGTGCAGGGAAAAGCACTTATAGGGTTAAGTGCTGGGGAAGATTGACTTCTTGTTAGACAGATGCTCAGAGGATGTGGAAGGGGGCACAAGACCATGTCTATTGGGCTGGCTGCCAAGGGTTATTGCTGCAGACTCTAGGTTAATTAACTTTACTGAAGGCCTGATCAACTGCATAGCTTTGGACACCTCACAGCAGCACCAGGAAGGAGATTTCACACATAGATCCTGTCTGAGATCACTACATTTGGGGGCAGCTTGAGGGAAAACAGCCGTTTTCACTTCCACTGCAGGAACCCCTGCAACCCACATACGCAAATCAAACCCTTTAAGCAACAGACTTGGCTGTTTTTCCTTTCTGCAGTGGTATCTCACACATCTGCTATCATCAAACATCCCAGCATATCTGAAATACATAAAGCTCAGGAGTATTTGTAAAACCCTGGTTATACCTCACCTCATTATGTACTTTGTAGGGACATATTTAGGGAGCTGTACTGGCTGCCATTCTGGATTTAAACAGCCTGCAGCAAACCCATTTTCTGAGCTGGTAAGTGGTTTGTAACAAGTGACAGGTATAGAAATAGGGCTCCCTGTGTGAAGATGCCCAGCTGTGAGTCCAGCCCTCTCCCTGTGGTCTCTACAGCCTCCCGAGACCAAATAATCCAAATACCAAAACCTAGAAAGCTTTTCAAACACTTATGGAACAGTATGAAAGATGGGAGCATCCTGCCCCATCAGTGCCCGCACACCCCAGTGCTCCCGCTGGTCCTGCAAACAGCGCTCCGTTATAACGCAGCGGAGCACGTTAAGAACGACTTCCCCAGCAGGTAGCTCCTCCAGCGCTCCTCGTACTCGCAGCAGCCCCGGGGCGTTGCGGGTTGCTACTCCCCACACGAGGCTACATGGGATAACCCTCAAGTCGCAGAGAACCCCATAGTCCAGCCACAGCTCGTCAGAGGCGGTATCAGTAAGCGCTCTAACGGCGCGTTGGTGGTATAGTGGTGAGCATAGCTGCCTTCCAAGCAGTTGACCCGGGTTCGATTCCCGGCCAACGCAATCGCTTTTTCCCTCCCCTACCTGCCCTCTGCCGCTCTCCAGGTATGTCTCCAATGGCGACACACCACCCATGGCCGCGCAGCCGCCACGGGCCCCCAGTACCCTTCCGGTTCTGTTTTATAATCCCGAGGGCTTCACCGAGTGCAGGTGCGGCTCCTCAAGGAGCGAAGCCCCGCGCAGCTGTGGCTTTAAGGCTTTGAGCGTTTCCCCTGCGTTTGCAGCACCGTCTGCAAGGCTTTGCGCCATCCTGCGGAGGGGCCGGAGAAACCCGGGTGCTCTGATGTGCTTCAGAGGAGCCTGCAAACCTAACTTGCTTCTGAGCTCGCTTCCCTCTCAGAGGCTGAACACAAATGTGGAGTTGGAGCCCTGGCTTAGACCTTGCAAGGATAATGCTTCACTTCTGGCTGGTGATTTTTAGCGAGCAAGTGTAATGGGCCCTTAATTTCTCCCACCTGCCTCATCAACTACAAAAAGGCACATCTGGCCCTTTGAGGAAGAGCGCCAGTCCAAAATTACGATCCTCAGACTCACACCATTGCAATGGAGTGGTCTGTTCTCAATTGGGCCAGTACTGCAAATGCTGCTTAGGGCGAGGAAGCTATTAGTCATGTTTGCTGCTGTTCTCCCCTTGCAGTTATTTTCCCTTCTGATGTCTCTGTTTCTGCCCCTGTGAACGATGATTTAAGGCCATTCCCTCTTCAAAAGACCTGTGTTGAGAGTTTGGGTGTGTAGGAGTGTGCTCCCAGGAGGGAGTTTGTGTTGTGTGCCACTGATTGATGCTTGCAGCGGTGTCACCTGCTGATGCTGCATGGCTTGGGCACTGCTTGACTTGATGCCAGTGGTTATGGTTGGCCCTGTTCCTGCTCTCCTGTCCTGTTGCTGCGTGTGATGGATGAATGGAACACATCCCTTTCTGGGCTAGTGGATGTGCTGACTGATATGATCAATGTATCCTGTTGCTCTGCTAGACAGGACTTCGCTTTCTTCTGTGAGATCTGCTTGCAAACAGCTAGCTGGGCTGAAAAAGCCCTTTGGAAGAAGATGTCAAAGCCAGGCACACGACAGGTCTTTCGGAGGCGCTGCCAGGCTCTTCCAGCTACCCTAGAGGTGCAAAGGTTTAGGTTAGGAGCCTTTATCTGTGTTGCAGAGTGTATGTAGCTAATGAGCATCCTTCCATCCTCAATATAGCCTGCTGGGCTGGTTTCATGGTATTTCTAGGACTCACCTTGCCCCAGTGCTTTACAGGTGCCATATACCCAGCCCCAGAAAACTCCAGTTTCAAGAAGGAAGATTTACATCACACCAAAGACACCAGAAACAAATCAAGAAATAAAGGAAGGAGAGGACTCTCAGGGAGGTTGCACCTTGAATTATGGAGGCTGATGAAGCCAGCTGGGACCACTTAAGGATGGTTGAAGCTAAAATGTCCCATGTGATTGGGATGGTTGCAGACTACTCTATGGCCTTGGCTGGTTTTGCCAGCACAACAGGGTACTGAGGGCTGAGAGAGCTTGGCTCCCACCAATAGTGGCTAGCCCAGCCTTCATAGGCCCCTTCATGACAGTGTGGGCCTGCAGTGCCCACAGGGTTCATTGTATTCAACGCAGGGATCATGCTGAATTTGTCTCGTACTTACAATGATATCTCGGGGACAGGAAATTGGTGCTCCCTCAGTGTTGTGAACGCTTGCTATGCTGAAGTTGGGAAGCTGGAGTGTCGTATAGTAGTCATGGTGTTTCCCTGGTGTGGTCCTGCAGCTGTAGTGCTGATTTTCCTCAGCTAATTCATCCTTTGTTGCACTGCAGAACTCCCTGGAAATGGGCTGTGTTAATTTTACAGCTCTTGGGGATTTATTTGTCTGCATTTTGTGAACCTGAGATGGAGAGGTCAAACTGTGGTGATTAAGTGGGAGAGACTACATCAGAGATGAACATAAAATACAAACCTCTTAATATTGGTCTTGCTTCCTGCCTTGGATAGGGGCATCCTGCAAATAGCATGGGCATCAGTGCAAAGCAATGTGATGCGGGGCAAGTTATGCAGTTGGTGCCTCTTCTGTTGAAAGGGTGTCAGATTGTTTACCCTTCTTGAGATGAAGAAGGGAAAATGTTTAGAAAGCTGAGAGATTATCAGAAGAGTCACATTCTGTGTGTGATTCAAGCTGTCAGGGTTGCTTTGATGTAAGGGATGTAAAGATCTTCTGGATGCTGCCCAAGGGAGGGGAGGCATGGCTGTGCCTTGGGAGGGCTCCGTGCTCACAGCTTCCTCCTCAAGGCTGAACATCCACTTGTGGTGTCCAGCGTGTTGGAGGTTCAGTGAGTGGGGTGCACAATGATAGGGAATCCCAGCAAGTGGAGGCACAGGTAGTGGGAGGTCAAGAGGCCCTCTTTCCCTTTGGAAAGCAGCAGCCACCCAGAGCCAGGCCAAGGTGACTCATGGGCAGGACCACTCAGAGCAGGGAAGAAACCATGCTCCCTCTGCACAATGGAGGCAGCCATTATACACAGCCCTGCATGGCAGGAGCCAGATATGGGGAGATAAATCATCTGAACTGCACAGTTACTGTAATGATGAATTGTCATGAGTCTTAATTAGCAAATTGCTTAATTTTACTCGAAATTGATGATTACTACAACAAGTGCTTTGTGTATTCTTTGTAAGCGTCATTCAATATCTTTCTTCCTTGGATGACTAATTGGAGAAGACTATTCCAAAGAGCTTCCACTGCTGTGCCTGTGTCCGTCTCTTAAACATTTCTGCAGCAGACATTCCTGCTTTACCTGGATTCTTTAATCTGATTGTGGGATGGAACTAATCACAGGAGACTTTCAAAACCTGTAAGGGACAAGGAGCAAGTCAGTAAGGAAGCTTTACCTGTTTTATTCATTAGTGCTCTCAGCAGCTGCCTTCTATTTTAGCATGCTGTAAATGTCTACCTGCTTGCTTTGAAGTTGGTTAATCTGGTTTGGCTTTATCTTTTTTTCAGGAGGACGTTTGAGAATTAAGAGCTCGTGACTGATAATGCTTTGCTTTCTGCTCTCCTCAGCTTTATGCTAAACTTTTATAGATGTAATTGTCTCAGAAGAGTGTAGCTTGTCTCAGGTGTAGCTTGCGTCTCCTGGTGCCCTCACTGCCTGCAGCATTAAAGCCTTTGGAGGAGATAGAAGAGCAACTGAGAACAAGATCATGTTTCAAGAAGAGAGGAATATATTGTGCACAAGATGTCTCCAAATGCAGCACATTCCAGGCATCTCAGAGGGCAATGCTGGATGCTGAAGTGCCTTCAGTCTGACGTGTGATAATCACACTCTCATACTTATTTATCCAATAGTACTGCATTCTAAACCTGATCAATGCTTATCAGTGTCAGTATATAATGGATTTATTGCCAGAGAAAGAAGCCACTACAACTACTCACTGCATAATAGTAATTTGACTTTTAATTGTGAATGGTAAAGTGTATCATCATTAGGTTATGCTGGTGTAAATACAAACATAATCAGGTTCATTAGATTTGATATTTGGTTCTAACTTGCTCCTGTGAATATCAAGAATCTCCCTCTTAGAGAAGTGAGGTTACAATGACTTGAAATTGTGTCAGAATCTAGTTTAATTTTCAGGTTTACTGAGTGATGAAGAAGATTTGTAACTTCTCATTTACCTGAATCAGATCATGCAGCCCAGGTGACATAGTGGTAAGGCTGCTGCTTCTTTGTCCTGGTCAAACGGGAGCTCTCTTATCCCCTGAACAGGGCAGTAACGTGGGATTTGATATTCTTTGCAAACATTAGCAGGCTCCCAGCATTTGCCTGCTAATGTGTGCTCCTTCCATACATACTGGCAGAGACAAGTGTGAAGTCAATGCTCGGCGTGCATGGACTTCTGGAAAAGGAAAGACACTTCTGTCAGACAGAAAAGGGGTAAACTGGCTAGAAAAGAGTCATTTTCCTGTTTTCTACAGTGCTATTATGTGTGATGAAGACACTAACTGCCCCCGTGTCAGAGAATTGCTGAGAACCAGACCCAGAGAGGATTGCCAAATCCTCCCCTGAATGCCAGAGGAAGCACTGGAAGTAAAAGTCATCTGTCTCAACTGAAAGGCTGAATGGTGACTTTAAAACTGTACAGTTAACTTAGCTTAATGTTCTTATCTATGCAAAGCAGCAAATGAAGGCATTCTGTATGTTTGCATAGAAATCCACTAGTCCTGGCCCAGCTGTGCTCTTAAGCTTTGTACTGCAGTGTGGGGGAGAGCGCTTCAGGCTATCCTTATTTTCATTCTGTTTCACGCTTAAAATATGGCCAGAAAAGGGGAAAACACAGGGGAGGAGGAGAAAAAAAGGTGAAGAGGAGGCTTTAAACATTGGCTGCCACCTTAATTGCAACCTAGTAATTAAGGGCTACAGGCTTTCTTGGACAGCTCTTCCATAAATGTAGCACACAAACATATCTGACACCTGGGTTCAGATGTATTCTTCCGTACTTTTTGTTAAGTCATCTTTCTAATTTCTGTGCCAAATGGGCTGCCTAAATTGAATCGCATTTAAATGAGGTGAGTGTGAGATGGATCATCTGACTGCTGCTCTTTCCCTTTAAGTTTTGTGACAAATTGATCTAATGCAAACACCTTGAACTTGCTGCTGCAGTTAAATTCTGATCCTTTAAGCCTTATCTGGAACTAAACAATAGCACTCATGCATGTTTGCCCAGAGAAGCAGAGAGGTGTGCATATTGCAGATGCTAACAGATCTCTATTAATTTAGCTTGCAGGGGTCACAGGAACATTGAAGACATGAGCAATGACATTAGCGTGTCTGGGACCTTCAGTGCAAGCTCTCCAAGAATTAGAGCAGACACTGTGATGCTTTCACTGCTGTGTCAGCTGAGGTATGTCACCACTAGAGTTTTTATTAGCTTACTGTATAAGGAAGGTGCAAATACAATGAGCAAAGGAAGGGTGCCGACCAGTCACTGAAATCCTTGTAAAACTTAGTTTTGTCTGAGTGATTAGCAAGATACAATGACTGACACTGTAATGAGTCTGCAGGGTATATGGCTCATGGATTAGTCAGTTCTCATTACCCCTTCCTCGAATTAACAGCAAGCAAATTGGAGTCAACAAGACCTCAGGAGAAACTGGACTTCTCTAAAACACTACCAGATGTCAGCAGAAGCTCCAATCCCACCCCCCACCCCCCGTCTTGACCTTTTGGTACTTTTAACACACATAATTAGCTGTTAACGCAATCATGTTTCTGTCACCCTAGCCCTTTGCCTGTGGTCTGCCAATAAACACAGTTAGCTTAGCTGTGATGAAGGAGTTCATGCCCAGCTCTGCCGTCATGTGCTCCTGCTCTTCATCTTGTTTCCACACTTGTCCCAGCCAAGCAGGAACCCAGCTGAAGATCCCTTTTGGTACAGCCTTATCCCTCCATTTGGATCTTTGTCGCTCCTCCTTGCTTTCTTTGCAGTTTCTGTTAGTACGTTTTCCCTTGAACAGATGATGGCATTAGACTATGGACACCATATATATACTACACATATGGCTTTCTTATACATTAGCTTTTATGGTCAGTGTGTAGAAATGCAATATGAGTTAATTCTCCTCATACAATACAAGAGAGTATTATGGAATATTTTTATCTATTCTTGGTGTCTGCAGGCTGTGGAAGAAGCTATCTTGTTGCACCTTATAAAGGTACCGCTTTTTTCCTCTTTTCTTCAGTTCACTTACCTGCAACTTGTCAAAATTAATTAAATGCTGTGATTGCTTTGGCCTCCATTCAGTGGGCATTTACCCAACTCATATATATGAGAGTAGCTCCCTTGAGCTCTGTTTCCACTCAGGTTGTGTTGCTAAGGTATGCCCAGCAATGCTCTGAGGAAAATGAGAAACCCATATGGACATGTGTTTGGGAGGGTCCTAATTTGGCTGTTTTATAAAACTCAAATCATGTTGCTCAAATCAATTAGGTTTTGCCGATTAATATTAAAACCACTCGCATTTATCCACGGGTATTTTTATAGTCCCCTTTACTCCCAATTTGGCATGGGCAGTGCTGCTATCCAAAATAAATGAAGTGTGTGAAGACAGGCAGTTTAAAGGCGTTGAGGAATGTAGCTGTTTCAGACCTCTTACATCTCACTTGTCTCTCATCTCATTTGTTAATGGGCCCATTTTTTCCCTGTAAGACAATAACGCTTTTCTCTGTGACATTTAATAAAAGACCTACTAAGCCTCCTTTGGTCCCTTAGGGTAAAATCAGTTTTAACTGGCTTCTTTTCTGGTGCCTTTCTGTTTTCCCTAGAGAATCTGGGTTGGTTCTGTCCTTTCTATCCTCCAGGCCTTACAAACAGTATGATAAGAAGCACTTAGATGTCTTATAATCTAGACACAACATGGGCAGATGGTAGGTTCACTAGGGAGAGGCTTGTCGCAATCTAAAAAGGTTGGATGTATAGGCAAAGAGAATCATATTTGTTTATTTTAAGTATGAGGATCTAAAATAGCAACTTGCAGAGAGATGTATGGTTTGTGACACCATGGGGAACTGTTTATGGATGTCCTGAGACACTGGTGATCCTTCTGCTGTTTGCAGGATGTCTCCCTGGACACAAAAATATTTGCAAACATTTCCATACCTCCATCCACCCTTGGGACGCAGGTGTGTGTTACCACTGGTGGTAGCAAACTGGGGACCAGAGAACAAACATCCCCCTGGCTTGACACTCATTACACCAGGCAGGCAGCTGCATCCCTTGTGTGGCTGCAGACAAAATACCTTAGTATTAAACTTACTCTGCAGTGGCATAAACAGCTGGGATGGTTCCTGTGCTCTTTGATTTATCCCGACAGGCTACGAGCGCCTTGACTGCACATTTCCTCAGAAGTCAGCCACAGGCTGACACATGCCGCTCCCATGATGCCTCACAGAGCTCAATCAATGTCCTCCCCTGGCTGCAGGAGGAAAAACATGCTGAGCCAGCCTTGCAGGCTGCTTCAGCAGTGGGTTATCTTCCTACTGAAAGAGCCCTTGGAGCAGAAGGTCTATCTGACTTTTCATTTCTTTCCACCGCCACCCCCCACCTCTCACTGTATATTGTTCCTCTTTGCAGCAGGTCTGTGCTTAGAAGGGATATTGTGTTGCTGTTGTAAACTTTTTTTTTTTTTTTGCAAGGGAAAATACTTTCGTTCCGTAGGTATTGAGGAAGAAGAGCATTAACTTAAAACCTCCTATTGATGAAGGTAGAACAGCATAAATAACAACTTGGAAGTCTGAATGGTGAATAGCAAAAAGGATTTGAACTGTTAGTGTGATACCACACAAGGAGTGTTTTACGGGAGACAAGGTATTTTCTGTGTCATTTCTTCATTTGCTTTCCTCAACAGTACCCATTCAATCTCAAAAAATCACCTTCTACTATGATGACAGCAAGAAAAGGGAAGAGTATTTGAAACTCACTTTGAAACAGTACTCAATGTGAATTCAAAGCCTGGTTATTATTGTGAAGCTAGGAAAGCTGCTTTTTTTGTTCCTGCGATCCCTTTAGCTCTATCTGATACTGAAGCCTTGAAATCCCTAGACTAGAAATTAAATTCCACCTCTGTGGCCCACACCTAATGACCCACTGTAGTCTCAACAAATAACTTTCCTTTACCATGAGTTCTTCCAGCTCAAACTTCTGCTTTTCAGTCAAAATTGTAGTATTTTAGAAGAAACAGTAATGAAAAGCCTTGTGATACAAGCATAAGCATAATTGGTGACTTGAAAATGAGCAGGGATTATTCAAACTGATGGCAGGCCCTGATTTTGCAGGGATTTAAGGGCTTATTTTATTCTGTTTGCATGTGTTAGCATGTAGAACAGTCAGAAGGGCTCTGTCTTGGGCTAATGGTGAATTTAGGGTGGCCATGGCAAAGGCCAGAGGCGATGAGCTCTGCAATCAGGACACCTGGGTGAGATGCTGCACTTACGACATCAGACAGCAGTGCTGTTACATTGGGAGAGGACATGTGCAGGGCTTGGGTGTCTGGTACAGGAACAGCAGCTAGGGGGGGAAAGAAAGGGGGTTCCCATTGGGATTTCCATTTTATTTTACAAACGTGAAAGCAGAGAGCAGGTAGTCCCAGGCCTGTGGTAGGAGGTGAGGACTGAATAGCATGACAGGAAACTGAGAGAAGTTGTGATTTAAGTCTGATCACTCTGAAAGTGTTGGGCACTGGGATGTTTGGGTGGTTTAATTGTCCTCCTCAAAACTGGTCCTTTTCTGAATGTGACAGAACTGAACAGAACAGTTTTAAACCTTGTTTTGGGCTTTTCGCTGCTCTGCTATCATGGTAAAATCCAGAACTGGAAGGTGAAAGTAGTTTATAAATAGTTTTTCAGTGAGCACTCAAACAGCTTCTAAAAATTCACCTTATCAGCTGGATTTTCAGCAGTACAAAATGTGACCGTGATCATCCCAGCTTAATAAAAACATAGATACATTGTGATAGTGTGTGGATTATGTGGACACTTGTATCAGCCTGATGGACTTTCATACTGATCACACACAATGTCATGGTTTTGACTGTTATTTCTTATTATGAGCTTTTAGTCTTCTCACAAGTTTCCAGCATCATTTCTGCTGACATGTGCTGACATGTGATGTATTTTTATTCTCTTATAGTTGCGTTGGATCAAACATCTTTTTCCATGTAGCTCAAGTTCTGCAGTGGAGTACTCCTAGTTTACTGCTCCAAGAAAACTGTAGTAATTTTTGTGACCTTCTTTAGAAGCAGCAGTAATCTTTTTTGGCACATGTGTGCTCTAGTAATTTCCAATTTCTACCAGTTGTAGGAACTCATGCTTGTAAGAGTATAGAAAAACCATGCAAATAAAGAGACAGAGGAAATCCAGCATTTGGTCAGAATTTTTCTTTTCTAGCTGGAACCAGTGAGGTGATGGAACCTGCAGGGTGTCTGTTTCTGGCAGAGATGGGGATCTATAATGTTCTTTATATAAAATGCTAAATTTACAATAATCAGCTTCCATGACTTACAGCTAAGCACGTAGCTCGTCCTTCTCTCACGCCTCCTCTGAATCCACAGAGCTAAAGGCTTTTTTCCCTGTGATCCGAGGAAGCAAAATTCCTGACAAAACTAATGACTTGGGGCTCCTGTGGCATTTTAAAACCTTTTCTTTTTCCTCATGAGTAGTTGCCTAATGTGAGTGGGATTTCAGTGATGGTTTGCATTATTTCCTCCCTGCAGTTGGGATATTCAGCATCATTAGCCTGGCTGGCTGATCTGCACAGCGGTAGCTCTCCAGTGAGATTTTCTACCAGTTTTCTCAGTCTACACAGTATAGTTTATTGCCTTACATACTGAGCAATAGTCATACAACTGGGGATCCATGGCAGGACTCCATCCCCAACTGTGGGGCAGCAAATTTGTTCCCGCTCCTGGGAAACAGTGATTTGGTTCTGATGCCAGCTGGAAAAATCTGCTGTGGACAAAAGCAAATAAACATCAGCAAAATCTGTTGCTGCTGAACCCTGCCATAACCACTGCAGCTACTTAAATGGTTAATACTACTCTGCCCTTGTGAGCCTCCACTTGCAGTACTGCATCCAGCCCTGGGACCCCCGACATAAGAAGGATATGGACCTGCTGGAGTGAGTCCAGAAGAGACCACTAAGAAGCTCAGAGGGCTGGAGTATCTCTGCTATGGAGACAGGGTGAGAGAGCTGGGCTTGTTCAGCTGGAGAAGAGAAGGCTCTGGGGAGACCTTAGAGCAGCTTCCAGTGCATAAAGTGGCTGACAAGAAATATGGAGAGGGGCTTTAGACAAGGGCATGTAGGGATAGGACAAGGGTGAATGGCTTTAAACTGACAGAGGGAAGATTTAGATTAGATATGAGGAAGAAGTTCTTCTCTGTGAGGGTGCTGAGGCCTTGGCACAGGCTGCCCCATCCCTGGCAGTGCTCAAGGCCAGGCTGGATGGGGCTTTGAGCAGCCTGGTCTAGTGGAAGGTGTCACTGCCTGTGACAGTAGGTTGGAACTGGATGAGCTTTAAGGCCCCTTCCAGCCCAGACCATTTGATGATATGATTCTGTGATCATAAGCAAGACTTGGGCATCAATTTGCACTTTGCAAGAGTAGGGTGCAGATGCTGCCTTTTTCTGAGTCATGTGCTGCTCTCAGCAGCACTCCTGCAAGAGTAGAGTGGTTGGCTGGGATATGCTGAGCCAGGGAAGCTCTGGGATGAAGCAGCAAAACGCTGCATTGTGTTTGAAGTTGCCACCTCCTGCACATCCCTGTGGCCATCACTGCTGGTATGTACTTGCCTCCAAGCCTGCTTTGCTTGCATGCAAAGTCACAGCTTCTGCCTGTGTGCACCTTGCCTTTGCTCTGCATAGTTTGGCAACACTGGGGTAGCCTGCAGCTGAGTGACACACATCGCTGGCAAAGAGGGTAATGGTGAGCTCTCAGTGCAGCTCAATGCAAATCCTTCTTTGATACCAAATGCTGTGGAGCAGCTGAGTTCTCAAGGGTGCTTTGAGACAAGCAAAAAAAGTTGTTTGCTGTGAGCAGTAATTAAACCAAACTCTTCATTGCCAGAGGCATGAAGAAATGATGGGAGGGTGTGTGCAAAGCACTGGGGGGATGCCAGGCTCTCCATTTGGCTGGGATACCTCCCTTTTGCTGTCTCCTGGCTGCAGAGTGGTGAGCCCCTGTGGATACCACAGCTGGGCTCAGGATGCTGGTCCTGACAAGCATTAGCACTGATGTGCAGCCACTGCTGGGGCAGCTGTCCTTATCAGTGCTCCTGCTGCCAAAAGAGGTGAATTTTCTTATGCACAGGAGTTTGCTTTTTCCCATCAATGTTTGGAACTCCAGCAAGCTGCGAGTTAATGTCAGTCCCCCAGTGATGGAGCCGGACATGCGGCCTTGGCTGCTTCTGCTGTTTCATTGTCCCCCAATAACTATATGACAGAGCATTAATTGTCATCCCCGTGGGTACTCACAGATGCATGGTCAGCCACTGATCTCATGCGCAAGCTGTTGGTGATGTTTAAGGTGAAAGAAATTTGCCCTGTGAGCACTCTGGGAAGGATCCACGTCAGAGGAAGAAAAAAGGCAGGGCTTTCAGGCTTCTGAACTCTAAAAATCCACTTAAGCTCTGCTGGACTGCAGACCGGCATGGCCGTGATTGAGTGAGCCCGTCCAGTACCTCGTGTGCTGCAAGCAGGACTAAACCATGCTGTACAGCCAGGCAGTTTTAAGGCAATTAAGAGAAATTTAGGGGCACCCCCCCTTGCTGGTCATGAGGAGGGGTCCTGGGGGTGCACTGTGCCTGCCTGCCCCGGGCCCATCGGGTGCCTACGCTTGCCCACTCTCCATAAAGGAGGGGGAGAGGGGTGCAGTAGGAGCCAATGTGCACTGTGGGGGGGTCACTGCATGGGGCACTCAGGTGGGTGATGCCCTGCATGGATAGGGTACCCTTGTGTGTGCAAGCAGTGGATCCTGGGGGTGATCCCCCTGCCTGGGTGGACGTACCATCACGTGTGGGAAACCTGGGTGGGAGGATCCCAGCGTGCCTGTGGGAGGCCTGGGTGGGTGATCCTTGGGGATCCCCGCAAGCGGAAGGCTCCGCGTGGATGTCCCCACACACGTGGGGGTGGCGGCGGGGAGGCTCCCAACCCCCGTTGCTGGGGTACCCGTGCGGGGCACCCGGGGGCTCCCCACGCCGGTGCGGGTTCTGGCGACGGTGACTCCGCGCCTGAGACAGGATAGCCCGGGGACCCCGCCGGGCGGGGCGGACGCGAGTCAGCGATGCCGCCGTCGCCGCGCCTTTAACGGGCGGGGGGGGGGGGCCGGCAGACGCGGCGGACGTGCGGTGCCGCCTCCTCCCTCCCTCCTTCCCTTCCTGCCCGCCAGCGCCGCGCAAGCACCGGCTTGCAGCTTCTCCGTCTCCGCCGACCCGCTCTGCACGGCCCGGCCCAGCT
>JASSUY010034050.1:32606-61133 GCA_032466535.1 Forpus xanthops
CGGAGCGCGGCTCCGGCAGGTGGGCGGTGGGTCCCGCCGCCTCCCGGGGGACACTGAGGGCGGGGGTCCGCTGGGGGCCGCGCTCGGGGTGTGTGTGGGGGGAGAAGCCGCGCCCACTCGCGGCCGTGGGGTGACTGCCGCCGGGGGCCTCCCGCAGCCGCGCTAATGGAGCGGCGCAGCCCCGCCGGGCGGGGATGGTGGGTGCCGCCAGAGCTCGTGCCCTGGTAGCGTTCCCGAGCCAAGAAGACTGCTGAACGTGGGGCAGAACGATGCATAGGTTGTAGGTGTGCGTGTGTACCTGCCCGCTGCAGGAGGCACGGACCTGGGGCGCGGCTGAGGGCGAATTGATCCCCAGAATGTGGCGTGTATGAGTTCTCCGAGTGTTTCGGCCTCCCGGGTGAGGTTAGGCTTGAGCCTAATGCTGCAGCGCCCGGGTGGCCTTGCTAACTTTAATGAAGCGTTGCGCTTTGCCGGTCGGAACAGCCCGGCCCATTTTGTATTCCTGTGGCAGTGCTAACCGTGCATGGGAAAGCCAGCTGCCTTTCCCCGTGTTCGCAGGTGATGTTTGTCGGGTATCTTATTTAAGGCTGCCTATGCCTTGTGGTATGGCGCCGGTGTGGGCTGCAAGCAGTGGTGTTAACCCCGGAGGTGGTGGTACTCCCCTGTCTCTACTCACAGCTTACTGCTCCCTTCCTGGAGGCCTCCCTCTGCTGTGCAGGTTGTTAAGGGGAGAAGTATGGTGGTGGGGAAGGCAGAGCTGCAGAGCTACCTCTTTTGTACCGCACTACTTTCAATTGATGAAGTATCTTAGTTAAGTAGGTGGTAATTAGGAATAACGTAGCATAGTGCCTTTTCTGCATTAGGCAGTGCCAAATGCTGCTTTCCAGTGATGTGCATCCACCTGTGCTCTTTAAGTTTTCCAGTTTGTAGCCTGCCTTTTCCAAAGGCTCTGCTGTGTGTTTTGCAGTAGGTCACTGTTAGCAGAATTCAGAGATTGTTTCTTGCTTTGTTGAAGTGAGCTAAGGAAGAGATGCTGAGCTGATGCTCAGCTGTAGTTCAAAGGAACAGAAAGCTGTTTAAAATGATCTTTTTTTCCTTGTGTTTCCATTGCTGCCTCTCTCCAGCAACACACATGACATCTAGTAGATGTAACTGGCAGATTCAATTTAATGTCTCTTTCTGTATGCTGAGGCAAAAATCCCTCTCTGGAAAGTCTGAATTAATTGCTGCAGAAGTTAAAAGGGGATTCAGTTCCCGTGTTCCACCTTCTTTCTAATATTTTCCTTGCATGTTCTCTTTGTGAATCGTTGATGTCCCCCCATTTGGTTTGGGCTGGAAGCATTTCTCTGCCTTGTGGACCTCTTCCCTATAACTGCACTGTAATTTCTGTCCGCAAACAGGCTATGCAACTTGCTTTACCACATATTTTTTCTCTTGCCTCATATGCTGATGCTGCTTTCTGCATACTGTGATTAAAATAACTTTTGTGTGTAACTGCAGCAGGGGAAGGTTGGGGTTTGGATAGAAACGCTACTTCTCTGTTAGAATTATTAATCTTTTTTGTTAGATTTTTTTCCCTCTTATTATCTATGCTCAAGAAGATGCTTTCTGCTCTCAGAAGTAGCAGGAGTAGGATATGAAAAACAAAATTGGCTTTTAATTCGATTCTTTACCCACTGTCAGAAACCCCCCATTACAGGTAACTAATCCTGCTAACTATTTTGGTTTTGAGACCCCTTGAAGAAAAGGGAAAGACTTGTTCAAGCCTGTGTAAAACTGTGGTATTATTTGATTAGCTGTGTGGCAGCTTTCATTTGCATCATCTGCTCTTGCTGTTGCTCAAAAGTGTCTAATCATTGCTTGACTGTCAGTGGTGTAAACCCAAGGTTAACAAAATCCCTTAGAAACTGGAGTTCCCCATGAATTTTGAAGGTGATGCTTATAGATTAAATATGGTTCTGTCCGAGACCCTTAAGCATAAGGACATGGGAGTGAGGACATGTGTTTTATTTTAAGCATCAAACTTGGTTGCTCCTAATCCCTTCCCCTGCTGCTGCCAAGACACCCACCTCTTGCCATTGACTTTGTGAGAGCTTCAGCTCCCAAGTTTAGTTCCCTAATCATACCCCGATTACGTGCCTGAGTAAATAGCGTGAATACCCTCTGCCTCATCCTGGAGGGCTGGAGAAGAAGACAGTGGCAGGAGAAGGGTAATTCTTGATTCCCACTATCCACTCCAAGAGCTGCATCAGCAAGTGGGCTCGCAAGAACCCGAGAGCGGAAGAGAGCTGCTGATCAAGTATAGTTTCCCTGTTTATAGCACCCATCTGTGCTGTTGATGCCTTTCATAACATAACTGCTTTTAAGGTGAAACTTCTTCAGTTTATTCTTTGCCCCATCTCTTCAAGATAGCTGTTGGAGCACTTCCTCTCGGTCTTGGAGCAGCCACTGAATTTCCATCCTCATGGTGGATGGCCTGTTTGTGTAATTTGGTTTAAGACATTTTCTCTCCCTGATATAATCAGAGCAATGTGATCCCCTGTTGACCACTTGTTTTAATAGGTTGAACAAGTCAGTCTTTAAGTCGCTTCCTGTTGTTCTTTTACCTATGTTCACAGGATTGCCTTGTTAGTAAAAGCCTTTTGCTTTTACCCATCAAAACCTTTTTAATATACAGGTGATTTTATGCACCTGTGTTTAGCAGTTAAGCTTCCTGCTCTGTGTTGGTGAAACAGCAGCATTGTACTATTTCTTAAAGAGTAATTTTTGGGGGGTCAGTTGCTGCACTGAGCTCTCAAACTTTTTTGATGTTCCTTGGGTGATTGTTTTAGGCTAATGAGATAGGAGTTGCTAGGCTGACTCTTTCCCAGACAAATCACTGCATGAACTATGGAGATGATAGATTGGAGAATTACCAGCTTGTGACTCTTAGGAATCTGTTTCTCTTCTCATGGTTATACAAGATGTTCAAGCAAATAAAACATACAATGCCTTTAAAAAAAAGAAGTATTTATTTATGGTTTTAGAAATGTAAAAGCTTCTTCCTGTTTGCATGCCTGAATGCTACAGCTACTCGCAGGAGAGCGGGGACTTTTGAGCTTTGAAAACTTCCTATTTCTTGCCAGAGCAGAGCTTTTAAAGTAGTTCTTTTACCAAGCAGACTTCTCCAGTCTGATACCTGTGGCCTCTTGTTTGGGAGCACACCTGTGCCTGCTGGTGTGGGCACCGCCTGAGAGATTCCTGATTTTTAACCCCATAGTGCTTCATAGTGACTGTTATTTCCAATGAGTTTGGAGCAGGATCAGCAGCCCTCAACATTGATAAGTACCTTATGTTGATTTCCACTCTCCTGCTTCTTCCCATTGAAGAACTGCTCTTTAGCTGGTGGGAGGGAGAAGCAGAGTGAATTCAGGTGCTGCTCCAAGCAGAGAGGTGGTATGCAGACATTGCAGTTCCTGTCATTCCTCTGCAAGTGTTTTTCTTCCCCTGATGTGAGAACTAAAGCAGCATGTGGGCCAGGTTCCCTGCATTTGTACTTGTCCTCTCTTGGTCGCTGCCATGCTTGTGTGCAGGACTGCTGCAGTCTAATTAGATTATATTAGAATGAATAAGTGAATAAATGAGCTTATGGGGGCATTGTCAGGTCAACTTGGCCCCTAAATATATGTCCTGGACAGAGTGCAGGTTTGGTGCAGTGTCTGTCCATGCAACAAAATTAAACAGAGATTTCCTCGGAATGCAGAAATTCTGCTGTCTTGTTGGCCTGGATACTCCAGTGTCTTGGTATGAGAATGCCAAAATCCTTCCAGATACGAGCGTTCTTCCAATTGAAGCTTGCTGGGAAGTTGGAAGTCATAGATGTGGAAACTGTAATAGTCTAAGGTGCTGAAGAATGCAAATCTCACTATCCTTTTTAATCCTTCCTATTTAACTAAAGGTGATTTTTCAAGTCTTAAGTACTGTGGAAAACAGAAAAAGAAATGGTTTATGTTGCATATATGCACATGAAACTCATGAAGGTTTGTTCTCTGACTTTGTAACATGAAGAATATTGTCTCCTTGCAGCTATATGATGGAAAGAAATAATATAGGAGCTTCAGGCCTTGAATTTTGCTGTGCAGTGTGTGTGGGATGGGAGGGAGAGGAGAAGGATGAGAACTTTAAGGTTTGTGGGTTAATCAAAAGTATAATAGTTACTTGTATGCAGCCCTCCTTGTTTTCTGCAGTGTTCTTTGGTTTTATTAGTGCTTTGTGGCTGCCCTGCTTATCAAAAATCACAGATCTAAATTCCCTTTTATTTCCAAGAAGACTTATTTAGAAGAGTAGCATTTTTTTCTTTCTCAAATGAAACCACATCTTTGCTTGTAGATCACTGAGGCTGCATTATAACTCAGGAAAAGTACTGTAAATTAGTAATGTGGGTAAGCTACTCATTTTCTTGCACTAGTAATCCCTATTATAAATAGCTTTGTCCTCTGCTGTTAGTAACATCTCCCTGCTGCTGTCTCTGTCAGGCGTGCAGGATTTTCAGTGGTAGTAAAGTGTGGAAAGAAGCACTTCTTGCAGATTTTTGCTCTTTAATGTTGGACTCCTCCCTCCTGGCTGCTGCTGCTGCCTGTGCTGCACTGTCTGGTTCAGCTTGCAGCTAGGCAATCCTGCAAGTCACTGCTCTGCTTGAGAACAGCCAGTACACTGCTAACAGCTCCCCTGCTGCAGGAGACATCTTTAAGCCCTTTTATGCTGAAAAGTTGAGGAAATAGAGCAAAACTCCTGATTTCCTTCAAGCTGTAGTTGAATGACTAATTGAGCATAAGGGAGGGCTTTTTCTGTCTCAGGTGTGTTGACATCCAGCAAAACGCAGGTTGGTGTTTTTGGATGGTACATATTAATTGAGAAGCTCACCTTCTCAGCCTGTCTGCTGTCCAGCTTGTAGAGCATGTGTTGAATGACCCAGAGAAAATAAAGCTTGAGTTCAGAATTACGTGGGTGTTGAAGGCTTTTAAAGCCTGGTATATTTATGCCTGTGATTCATGGCGCTTCCCAAAAAAATTCCAGCTCCCATCCTGTGGAGGGGAAGTACCTCAGTCCAGTGTTATTTCGTTTAGCTGTTTCACCAGCCAGAGCAGTGAACCCAAGTTATTTTGGGCTCCTTATTCCTTTGATTCCAAATCTGACCCTGCAGGGCTTTCTTGTGGAAGAAATGCTGGCTTAATACTGCTTTGCACTCTCCCATATGGACTGAAAATGGCAAGCAGGGTATTTTATTTCAGGGATGTGACAAATTTTAGTACATCTCATTCCGATCTGTGTATAGGTGTCTTTTGTCTGCCTGCAATTGCACAGAAAGGAAGTTGTTGAGTCCAGGAGATAAAAGCACTATCTTCTCCCCTGTGAGGGGGCAGGCTGCCTGCTGCTTGGCTCGGCAGTGCTCTGCTGCTGTCCTGCTTGTAGTAGGGTGGAGGAGAAAATGTTCCTGGGAAAATGTGAGTGGACTCGCAATCTATTTGCGAGTGCGTAGCTGTCAAGGAAGATGATGACTAAGCTATTGCACAAGGTGCAGGTCTTCAGGGAGCACATGAGGATTGGAGTGGATCGTGATTTACTGATAAGACGGCATATAATATCAGTTAACCGGTAATTTTATTATTACTGGTTTAATCTATGATTTTTTTTTTCCTCCTCAGCCTATTTGCTGTGGGGCTTTAAGTTTAAAAGTCCATATTCTGTAATTACAAAGGAAAAAGGTCCAGTTTATTGGAGGAAGTGAAGGGTTCCTGAGGGTGGAGAGTGGTAGTAGCAGGCGTGTTTAAAGGTAATAACTTACATTTGACTCTCGTGGTGGTCTCTGGGTGCCTCCCCTGGGCTGCTCCCAGGCTCTCACGTGTGAGGTCTGTCTGCCCTTGTGTACGGGCAGGATGGAGGCACTTCCATTTAGCAGAAGGGAAAGCAGAAGCCAGGTACCTGCAGTTGAAGATGCTGAGAGATCACCAGCTGCTAATGCTGTTCTGGCAGGACCTTGCTGCCTAGTCTTTATGCTGGCAGTTGGCTGGGGGGTGAGTGGGAAAGGGCTCTTCTGTGGTGGCAAGGCTGCTACTGCATGTATCTTCATTTCAGGGTCTCTGCTGCAGCAGAGGTGGGAGGCTGAGCCTGGTCCCAGAAAGCAATATTTCTTCCTGTCTCCCAGACTGGTTTGAAAGGCTGCTGTGATGATTACCACTGCATTGTCCACCAAATCGTTGCTTATGTTACATGAGGTCATCCCAGCTTGGCTTTCATGTAGCCACTGTCTTTCCCTTAATGCTATGCTGCACGTGGACCTAAAATCAGATGCATGAAACCAACTGCAGCATCTCTTCTGCCCTTCCACCTTTCAGCTCCAGTGGTAACTGAGAGCAGCACCATGGCTACAGCAGATCATACCCAGTTATCTTTCACAGGGCATTTTCAGATCTGGGAGGAGAACAGTGTAGCAGTGCTGTGCCAGGAAGGGCCTTTTTCCCTGGGATTAGGCAGGAACTCTTCTGCCTCCTTTAATTTGCTGTCTTCTGGGGACACTTGGCATATCCTTCTCCTGGACCAGGCCGTGTCTATGTTTCAGTGAGGTGTGGTGCTGGGATGCTGGCAGAAAGTGGTGTTTGTGGGTGAATGCTGTATCCCATGGTACACCTACTGACCTTTGTTTGTGCAAATACCTGTTGCCAGAATGTGTGGCTTTAGCTGTGATGACCTGATAAAGAACTGCTGCTTTTTCTGTTTATGCTGCTTTGTCTTGTATTTATTGCTATAAATGGTGGAGGTCCATCAAAGATTCACTTCTTCAAGTTCTGACCAATGAGGAGATGTTTGCGTGAATGTTTGTTGGGAAGGTGCCCTTGCCAAACCTGTCCTAGTGTGGACAATGAGAAGCATTGCCGAGAAGAGAGGCAGAGCTCTTCCAAAGGCTTGGAAACCACCAAGCTGCAGGGAGGGTTTATGGAGACTGTTTTAGGATTTTACTGGGTTCCCTGCACTTTCTCATGGCAGCTCAGTGGAGGTACTGACAGTTCTCTCTTGCTACCTTCCCATCAAGTCACTTCCTATCTACAGCCTGTGCTGTGCTACTGTTAGGATTGTATTGTGTGCTAGATTTAATAAACCTCTTTACAACTTAATGTGTATGTAAAAACAGTCTGTTGGGTTTTTTTAAAGTAGCTTTTGATAGGTTAGAGCCTAGTTGAAGATGTACAACAAAGCTGGGCTTTCTCTGCACACGTGGCAATACACTTGGCCAGTTATGGGAGAAACAGGTACACATCTTCTACACCTTGATGTACTTCCACACGTGGATTTGGCAAGATGTGGAGTGCTGTGGGTGCGTGGGGAGGGTTCTGGAGGCATAATTGCAACTTGCGTAACCTGGTCTGGTGTCTGAGGCATGTGAAAAGTGCTAGTGAAGGGGTTAGGTTTCAGAAGTTTTAAAGGCTTGTGAAAATTCTTGGGCAGATACTTCCATTACAAGCCTGCCTTTACAGTCCCCAGCCGTTGACCTCCGAGTTTGTACCCTTTTTCCGTGCTGCTTGTGTGGGCAGAGGAAGAATTCTTTGGCTTCAGGTCCAGTGTACCTATTTCTAAGTACATTTCTTAATAATCCCCATTACAGGCTACTGGAGTAATAGTTTAAAGTGTAACTGAAGTTGGTGGCTAGTAAGTTTAGATCTGTGTGGATGTGGTGAAGTGTTTGTTCAGTCTTTGCGTGCCAAAGGAGGAGCAGATTGTGGGACAGCAAAGCAAGGGGAGTGAGAACCCAGAGAAGCTTGAGAGAAATTACCTCAATTACTTTGCATTTCTGTTGCTGAGCAGTTTTAGGTCTTTTTAACAACCTGGCATGTTCTCGAATTCAGATGAGTAATGTGTTCATCAGTAAAGCTGAGTGCATTGGGGCATGTGTGCATGCGTATCTTATGAGACTGGTTTTGAGGGAGGGCTCTGGGTTGTTGGGTTATTGACTTGAACTCAAATTTATGAAAACACTGAAATGCATATTTGAAGTCCCTTTAGGAAGCTCTTACAAGTTTTGTCCTTATCGTCACAAGTAGAGGAAATCTGTAAAGATGGATGCATTGAGCACATCTATTGGGGGGTTCTTGTGTGGTGTTGTCCAACTCCCAACATTGCGCTGTGTCTGGGGTTATGCAGTGAGCTGAAATTTGGAACTGGGACCAGTATGCCTAAGGAGTATTGTGGGGTTTGCTGGGTGGCTGCTGCTGCTCAGAGGAACATTAGCAAGCCTCAGCATCACTCATCTGGGGGCTCAAAAAACACATGAGGAGGGTGGTAAAAGAACCATGGACCACGTGGTGAAGGAATAATTCAGGTACATATAAACAAGTCTGTGGAGGAGCTGAAGCCTTTTCCCTGGTGTGGGAGAGGAGTTTAGCCTCCTACTCGGAGTATTTAAGCGCTACCGTGGAGGTTGCCAAAATACTGCTCTGGTTCCTGAGTATCTGTGACCTTCTTAAGCTGCTTGCCCAGATCCTAAAGGTGGATCTGAGATTCCATGGTGAGTTGGCACTGTGTATTGTTGTGTGTGTTATGTGTGTGGTCCTTCACCAAACTGAAGCACAGAATGGTTAACAAGGTGAAAAGAAACCTTATGGAGAGGAATGTGTATTGCTACTGTTTAGGAGCACATCTTCTTGGTGTGGGAGTGATAGTGTCTTGTGGAGCTATGGCCAGTGAGGTCCCTGCCATAGCAAGAGATGTTTGGCTTGATGACGAGGTGAGCTGTTAGTGCCCCCCTTGGTAAATGGGCTACCTGCAGTGTCTCAAGTAAGAGTGGAGGGAGGCCTTAATGCTTCACCTGTCTCAGTAGGAAATGACCACGGTTAAGCAGCAGTTCCTTAAACTTCATGTTGTACTTTTGAATTGAGTTCGAAGTTGCAGCTCATAATGCAATTTATACTTTAGAATACATTGAGGTAGGTTTGTATGGTGCCAATGCACTAAAGATTTGCTTCTAAAGCCTCTTTTGGTCATTAACCATTAGGAAACTTTAAGAGTATCAACAGCACCATGTTCTACAGCATAAGGGATCTGGCTTGCATGTAGAAATGGTATATTTATGCCTATATGATGACATGCTTTAGGATAAGCTTGAAGGACTGCTTTGCTATAGAGCAGTCAAACTCGTACCTGCTGTGGAAGTCTTGGGGATAGGAGCCTGTTTAGACTTCACCAGATGAAAGTTTGTGCTGGAGCAGAAAGTCAAAGTACCAGTGTTGAAGGAATCTTACTGTTGACAGAAGCTTCTGTGGTATTCTGCATATTCCCTATGTTTGAAGGTTTCATAAGTACAGCGTGAATGTTTTTATCTGGCAAATAATTTTAAATTTAGTTCACAGTTGTAATGAAATCCAGCCGTCTTTTGCTGGTGTCATTTCTAATGTGACTATGGGTAAAAATGCATTGGTTGCTGCTAGCAAAAGAGTGGTGGAAGCCTCTTGTGTCAGTTAAACATGTTCCCTGGAGTCCTAGGGCTTTGGCTCACCTCTAAGTGGTGAGAGGGGTGAGTAGGAGTCTGCTGCTGCTCTATATTGCTAGGTGAAATAAAGCACAGCATTCATGCTGTGTACAGAGGCTGCAGATTCACTATTACAGCACTGAGCAACTTGTTGGATTGATGTTTGAGAGTTTTCTGACTTGCAGATAAAATGCATTCATAGCTGGTTCCTACCCATTTGCTTCTGTTGCCAGCATTGTCCTTTGGCGCGAGCACCACCCTGCAAGGTAAGAGCTGGAGGAAGCTGATCTGTGGGTATGGCCCCTGTTTTCTTGAGTGTAGTTCAGGTCTGCATAGCTGTACGTGCTCAGAGGGAAGCAAGGGAGGCAAGTAACGCTAGCTCAGGCTTGGCTGTTTGGGTTTTCTGACAGCTTTGTGTGTTTCTGTGCCACGGCTGTGTTCTGCTATATTAAAAGCAAAAATAGGCATGCTGATGTAGCTCTTGCCCAGCTGTGTAGGCTGAAGAGGAGGTATTTCCAGGCTGGGGAGGCTCGTAGTACTCACAATTCTCGAATCCTAGTTTGGTAGTTGTGCTGTACATGCTGATGGTAACTCTATTTGTGATGCCCCTGTCAACTTACATGAACTTTGATTTCTGTATGTTGAGTCTACTTGTCTTCTGTAGTCTAGCTTAAACTGAAGTTTCCCCTTTTAAAATCTTGAGAACTAACTGCATACTCCTTCGTTTTAAACACTTGGCATATTTGAAAATTTATTACTACTCTGAACTTTGATTATTTAATGGATGCATACTTATTTCCACTTTTTTTTCTCCCACTGTACAGTATGTGGTGAGAAGAGAGAAAAATTTTGCCTGTTGATTTTGCCATCTAAAGGATTATCAAGATTTGGCCTGATAATGGGGCACAGCAATCTTGTGTCAAATGCTGCTTTCTGATGCTCTCATTTAGCAAGGTCTGTGCTGCATTTACAGTAATTTTGATGCAGCAGTCATGCTTTCTTCTCTTTAGAGAACTGAAATCACTCAACTGCTTAGACATAATGTAATGCGGTAAATAATGTCTTAAACTTCAGGTAGTTAGAAGAAACCACATGAAAGCGTCTAGATCTGATATTATTCACAATCACTTAAGAGTTCTGATTTCCGTCTGTGAGTTAACAACTCTCCTTTAACTTGCAGCCTGTTTCCAAGGCAGGTCAATCTCATCTTCCTGTAAGAATTCAAATAGATGAGAGCATCCATCTGCTGTTGGCTTCTCTTTTTGTCCACTATGTTTTAACAATGGGATTGTTGAGTCACCCAGAGGTTAACGAAGCGCTTTTTTGTCAGTGGTCCAGTCTCTTTGTATAGTTGTGTTTTACAGCACACTGAACAGAAATAATGGGAAAATCTTGGTGATGGAATGACCAGGGTTGTAGTTTCGCAATATGAGGGTAAAGACCTGCTTAAGCTTCAGGCTTCTAGCTGTGTACTGGGTGGCTGGTTACAAATTGCTCTGCAAAAACATTAAAGATCAGTTTCTCTGTATCTTTTGCATTCAACAATGGTGGAACTAGGGGTTCTGAATGATTACAGTTGGTTCAGCAGCAGCTTCCCATGTAGCATTTAAAATGATTTTGTTACAAATCTTTTGGGGTTTGACCTTAGAGAGTGAATTGTAGCCCTTAATTATGAAGCATAGGAACAATTGCAGCCAGCCAGCCAGCCAGCAGTCCAGCTCCTGTCTTACTAACTGAGCAATGCTTATGTGCTGTGCCATCCCACTGCACAAATGCCCATAGTGGGCTCTTGCTAGGTTGATTGGGTTTGATCTCTGTTAGGAAGGGGTTTGAAAGCACTGATTTTTTTGAGATTAACACAGTAGCCCTTCAGGCGTCTGCCGAGTTGGTCTGAGTGAACCTGTTACTGTGGCTGCCCCAAAGAGTTTCCAGTGGAAGCAACTGGCCTGGGGAATGTGGGATTAAAACTGAGCTATTATATCCAGTTGTACTGGATTATACAGTTGTACTGGCATATCAGTGGCTTGGCTGTGTAGGTGCAGTGGCAAAGTAACTGCAAGGAAACACTTGAAAGTGTAGTGTTTTGCTGGCAGTGTGGCCCTTTTGTGTGTACAGGCGATGCAGAGCTTTGAGGAGCTTGGGAAGGTGTGGGAAGAGGTTGTGCTTTGTTGTATGTGGGTGAGCTGTGACTTGCAGGATGCTGTGTGGCACAGGGAGAGGTTTCTTTTCCTCTGTCTCATAGCAGCCTTCCAATATCTGAAGGGGGCCCACAAGGATGCTGGAGAGCCACTCGTCAGGGGCTGTAGTGATAGGACAAGGGGTGATGGGTTCAGACTGAAACAGCGGAAGTTCAGGTTATGTGTAAGGAAGAAGCTCTTTAGTGTGAGGGTGCTGAGGCATTGGAATGGGTTGCCCAGAGAAGTGGTAAATGCTCTAACCCTGACAATGTTCAAGGCCAGGTTGGATGGAGCCTCAGGTGGCATGGTTTAGTGGGAGGTGTCCCTGCCCATGGCAGGGGGATTGGAACTGAATGATCTTGAGGTCCTTTCCAACCCTTAGCGTTCTGTGATTCTGTCCTTTGCTCGGCAGAACTGGGTGCACTGGGACAGTGGGGCAGTGCTCTGAGAAGCTCTCACCTTTTACCTATGGAGCACCTCTCCAAGCTGTGTTTCTCCTACAACTGAAGTCAAAGTGCAGCTAGTATCACAGGGGCATTGCTGTTTGCCCCAGCTGTGCCTTTGTTCTAGGTGTGTCATTAAGCAAAGGCATCATCCGCTGATGTGCAAACCACTCATGCAGTGGAAAATACAGAACTCCTCTTCTAGACACAGCTTCCCTCCCTGCTTCCCGGAGCTGCTGAGCCTTGGTGGCGGCTGGTGTACACATGCCAGTACCTTCCCCTACTGGGAATGTTAAAAATACCCACTACAATTTTCCCTTTCCACATACCAAGATGTATTAATGTGCTGCTGCTGTGATTAGTCATTTCCTCTTCCTTTGTTCCTTTCGCAACAGGGTAAAGGACTGCAGGCACATACTTAAGTGAAATCTTGTACGGTTAAGGAGTCTGAAGCTAGATTCTCCTGGGTTAATACCTGTCTTTGGCAGAAGGATTCTGTTCTCATCTGTTAAAATACACATTTAAAGATAAGCCTGGATAAAGTAACTTTTTATGGAGCTCATTCTGAAAATAACCAGATTTATTTTTGTAGGGAAAGAAATTCTAATGTGAATGAGGCTAATACTCCTACTTCCAGAAATGTGATGTATTCTTGCAGGAATGCTTTGATTGGTGTGCTGCTATAAGAAAACTTCACAATTCTCTCACTTATTTTGAGATTTCTTGTCTTCCTCCTGTGCCCTGACCTCCGTGCGCACATGTTCTTCCAAGTTCCTGCAAGACCTTGTTCACCGTGGGAGGAAGCATGCTAAAAGCATCATGACACTGTTAGGCTGTACCTGGCTCAGTTGTAGCATAGTTTTGTCAGTCTGTGGCCATCATGGTATGGTACAAAGATTAATGAATTCAGCTAAACAGGCCTCTGAGTGACTTGTGAGCCTTCCAAGGCTGGCTATTTTTTGCTTCTCCATTGCTGCTGCTGTTTTGGCAAGACGTTTGGAGAAAAGCTTTAGCACCAGGCAGTGTGGAGACCCATAGAACAAGTGAGAGATTTGAAACTTGCTTGTGTGTCTGGAGAAATTCAAGTGAGTAGGCTAAAATGTCATCTAACCAATATTGTGAAGGGCAAAGTTGAGTAGCAGTTTGGAGAATTGAGCAATAAAGATAGACCTCTACATAGCTACTTTCAGATTTCAGAAATATGTCCCCTAAACAAGATGCCATCCTTGTTAGCAGTCTGTCATAGTTTTCCTGTTGTTCTGGTGCTGAGGATATCCACTTTGCACTAGATTCAAAGTTGAGGAAGGCTTATGCCTGCCTAGGGAGCTGGGGCCTGGGCAGCAGTGCAGCTTCTGCCAGGCTGCTGAGGAAAGATGAATGATGTCAGAGCTGTGCGAGTGAGGCTTGCAGGGAGGTAATTACCTGCACAGCCAGATAATACACTTGGGTCTTTTCCTTGACTGTTTGCAGTTCTTGTTTATAAAAACCTGTGGATTTTCTTTAATGAGCATTAGGCTCCCAGGACTAAGATGCCATTCATACTTTACAGAAATCTGCTAATGCAAAAATAAAAAAAGCAGGACTGAAGGCCTCTTCTTTTGCTTATCTCATTTTACATATATATTTAAACATAAACAAGGATACATAATAAGGGAATATATATTTAGATAATTAAATTTGCTATATGCACTGGGAAGGGGGAATGGTTTCATTCCAGCTGTTTTTTCTTTGCAGATTGCTGTGGAAGTATGAGAGGAATTTGAGTACTGAGAAGCTACTGCTCATACCTGCTTTCCTCTCTCCTTCTATTTGCAGAGGGTGAATTGGATTTAAAGAGATGAAAGGGCTGTAGAAGCCCCTGATTTTTCAAGAGATGATCTTTTTTTTACTTTGAATTTGGGGCCCTGCCTTGTTTTTGACTAGAGAGGAGTCACCTGTGTAATTGCTGTGTGTGCTGTAGGGCTTGTTTTGATCAGATGGAAGTAATAGAGCATGGCAAGGGTAGGTGCAGAAGTCTCGGAATAAATGCACTTGTGCTAGTGCCACTAATTGCTGCGTCAGAAAAGGACTAAGCTGTGTTGGAGTAAGATAGCCTGATAGCTGAAACCCTTCACCTGGACTTGTTTTGGCAGAGCCAGCTTTAGAAATAACACTGCATGTAGTTGTGTCAGCAGATAGAGCAGAGGGTAAGATGGGGTACAGGCAGCTTTTTGATCCCTAGCTGAGGGATGGGCAAGCAGCTGTGCTGGTATATACAAAAGCCCTGTGCCCTAGGAGAAGTGTGCTGTGCCAGCTCTGAAAGAGCCATGGCAAAGTGGCCTTTGGTGTTGGAGCTACCACATAGTACCTGCAGGACTGCAGGAGATGGTAGAGACTTTCTATGGATAAGAGGTGAAGATTATACTATGAATACTGTATTTTTACAGTAGACCACAACAGATGTCAAAAGGCCTTTGTTGAGGTGCATAATGGCTTTAAACTTGTGTAAATGGCTTTTGTGTGTTGTAAATCCAAGCTGCTATAGACTGTCACATCAACTTGGCTTGTACAAACCTTTGTTAACTTTCCAGACAGTTAATTGGCATAACAAAATGGGCATGGCTTGATTCTTACCTCCCAATCTGGTGCTGGACGCAAACAGATTTCAGGTGTGGCTGTGTGTGTTTAATGCTTGTCTGGCTGACATGAGAGTTGGAGGTTAAATCTGTACCTGGCGGCTGCTGCTGTATGGGTTCATGTTGCAGGAGACTCCTTGATGCTCAAAACCAGTGTGGAATCAGTGTGGAACTGCTGCTCAGACTGGTATTCTGAACTCAGATTTGGCCCTTAGTCTGCTGTATTTGTCTCTTACTTTTAGTCTGTAACTCTGCATTAATGTGGCCATGGCAAACCCACAAGTTCTAGCATTGCCTGCAAAGCTAGAGCTAATGAGTTAATATTGGGTTTATTGCAGTTTTCCTTGGGGAAACCTGCAAAAGCTGTGTGTTGCAATGCAGCTGGGCAGCCTTGGGGTGAGGAACTGAGCAGTGTTTTTTTTTTTAATTCAGTCATGTTCAGACTATTAGAAATGTGAACTTAATTCTGTTCTAGAACGTGGCTAAAACGTGCAGCCACCTGGCTGGCTTGGTTTGCTGGTTCTGTCTAGATGGCTGCTTTGGAGAAGGGAGATGTAACTGATGCCTGGCTACAGAGGCAATGGTTCTCTGAGTGGCTGTACTGTCATCTTGCCTTGCCTTACCATTGGCAGTTGTATGGATACTCATGCTGCCTTTTTTGCTGTGGAACTATGCCTTCTGATACAGTGCACACCATGAAAAGTTAATAGATGGAATTGGGGGATCTTCTGGCTGTTCAGAGCTGCTGTGTTGAGTGACCTTGGCCGCTGTTGCTGCCTTGCTCCCTGCTTGGTATGTGAGCAAAACTGAAGCTGAGAAAATCAGTGTCTGTATTCGACTTTTAGTTTAGATTTTGCTGCTTGTTATTCCTTTATGAGAAAACATAGCTTTTTTCCCCTTGTATTTTGAGAAGCACTGTTTCCCAGTTCTCCACTCACAGAAGTGTGTAGCCATTGAAAGGCAAACATCAGATCTGTTTCTGAGAGCAGAGAAAGGGGAAATGCTTGCCCAAAAGACTGTGAGCTTGCTGTTTAAATGCTTCTCAAATAGCTCATGATGGTGTGGGCAGAGCATGTCTGTACAGAAACATGTGAAGGAAGGAGCTGGGGAAGCCTCAGGGACTCCCTGGAAATAGCGATGGGAAGGTACAGACTTGATGAGTAATGCTGAGAGCTGTCTTGGGCACAGTCCTCCCCCATCCCTCTCCTGCTGGAAGAAGGAAGTCTTCGATCGCTGGCAGTCACTTTGGAGGAAGGTGGGGTAAAGATAATTTGCTGTCTTCTGACTTTGGAGAGCACAGATGTGTGTGTGCATGTCTGTTAGAAGCTTGTGATGAGTTTCTTTTTAGGGAGAACTTGCAGCTTGTGGAGGCTGGTGGGGCCAAGGGCACTTTTCTCTGACCCTGAGGCATGCCAAGTTATGTTCCGAATTATATCCCCTCACAGATACTGCAAGAAATGTTTTGGCTTCCTAAGACTTTTCAGTCCTGAACAATATAAATTCATAGAATTGTTTAGGTCAGAAAGGGCCTTTTAAGATTGAGTCCAACCATTAAACTAATAGTGCCAATTCCACCACTAAACCATGCCTGTAAATGCCACGTCTTTTGAGTATCTCCAGGAATGGTGACTCCACCGCTTCCCTGGACCAGCTTCCCTGTTCCAGTTCTTGACAACCCTTTTTTGTGAAGACATTTTTCCTAATACCCAACCTAACTCTCCCCTGTTGCAATTTGAGGCCGTTTCCTCTTGTCCTGTTGCTTCTTGCTTGGAAGATGACCAGCCCCCAGCTCACTACAACCGCCTTTCAAGTAGTATATAGAGAGTGATAAAGTCTCTCTGAGCCTCCTTTTCTTCAAACTAAACAACCCCAGTTCCTTCAGCTGCTTTTCATCACACTTGTGCTCCAGAGCTTTCACCAGCTCTGCTGCCCTTCTTTAGACATGTGCCAGCACCTCAGTATCTTGTAGTGGGGGCCCCAGATTGAGCGCCCTACTTGAGGTGCAGCCAAGTGCAGGGGGATGATCACTGCCTTAGTGCTGGCCGCACTATTTCTGATATCCGTGTCTTAGCACTCATGCATTGGTGACCTATGTGCATTACTGGTGTGACAGCATCAGTGCAGTTTTGGGTAGACTGTGGAGCAGGAGTGCAGAGCATGGCTTTCCAGCCCATTCGTCACTCTGTGTCGGCAGTGGGTGTGCATGCTTTTATCCTTGGATAAATGCGAGGTTGCTTGTTCTACTTTCACTGATGCTAATTCCAACTCTGGGCTTTATCCTGCAGCACAGGTGGTTTCAGGGCGTCAGCTGCCATATGATGAATCCCTGCCCTGCATTATCTTGTATGAACTTGCTGGATGGCTGGGCTGAAGTGGAAACCTCCTGCGAGCTCCTGGCAAACCCTTGCTTGGAGGTACCCAGGGGATCACTGCTGGACAGGGCAAGGTTGTCTGCCAGTTAGTGGTGGCAGTGTTGTATAGCCATATTGTGCCTCCAGCTTGCTCTTAGTGCTGTTGCTGCATTTTGTCAGGGGTTGGTTATAAGGATGAATTTAAAAACCTAAAAGTAAAAGCTTTTGTTGAAGCAAAGCTACTCTTCTTTTGAGAATTTAATAAATAGCGTGTCTGTGTTAACTAACATGAAGCAATGGAGGGCTAATAAAGCCCAACAGATGGTACAAGCAGCAGCATGTTTGGAATGGAAAATATTTACCTTGAGGGCATTTGAAGCACTGAGATTGTGCTCTGAAAGTGGCTTAATTGTATCCGTGTAATAGTGGAGAAGAGCGAGATTTATTGAAAAGCCTTGTTCTTGTGGTGTTAGCAGTTTGTAGGGGGTGTCAAGCACTGTTGAGCTTCACTTGAACAGATCTCCTCCCCAGAGAAGAATAACTAATACATGAATGGCGCAGTCTGCAGTTTCAAGTGTCTGCAGCTTTCTTGTGTTGCTGCACAAAATCATGCTGTCAGGGGAGATTTTCAAATGAAAGAAACTTGGAGCTTGAACTGTTGTATGCTTCCCCCTCAGTCTTAGTTTTGAAAGGGCTTCTGTAAGCAAAGCATGGAACCATAGATAAAGAGTTCAGAAATAATACAAAGAAATAGGTTAAATTCTGCCACTGGGGTCAAAACTGGCAGTGCCATTTAGACCTTGAGCTTTTATAGGTGGTGCATACCTAGAAGTACACCACCTCGATGCTGTGAGAGTACTGTGTGTAATTTTACTGCTGGCTGTACGGTTTTCCTTACATAAGTGGCAGATGAGCTTTATCCATAGTATCTTATTTTCCTGTCTAAAAAATGGTGTTCGCATGTAGTCAGCTCCTTGCTGGTGTTCTCCAGGCAGTGAGTTTTGGGGAATGGGAAACCCTTGCATGGGAAAGTTGAGGAGGATGTTGCGCTGCTGCAAGGGCTCCCTTGGATAACAGAGTTGCTCACCTGCTCTGAGTTAGTGAACACTTCACTAACTTCAAGTTTGATGGACTGAAATCCCTGCTTGCTCGGACAGCTCAGCTTTTGCTCTCTGCCTCTTAGTGTCTCAGAAGCAGAAGCTCTGCTGTCGTTTGTGTCTCATCTTGGGGTGTAAAGAACACATCTCTCTTTTTTTTTTTTCAGTGACACATAGGACTGCATAAAAAAAGCCCGGAACAGAGCCAGCTTAAGTTCTGACTCTGCTACAGTATAAGGAAAAGAACCAATGCTGATGTTAAATGACCTATTAATTTAGGTTTTCTGGTATCCTTCCTTCATAGAGCTTGAGGCTGCAGTGCTTTAGCTCATTAATACTCATGAACAAAGCACAGAGAGGTGGTTGCTCCCAGTGTATGGATGTGGAATAGGCACAGAGTGGCTGAACATCTTGTTTAATTTGTTTTGCCTGTGGCAGATCTGGATTTAGTTGCCTTGTGTAGCTCTCGTTGCTGGGCATCCTTTCCCAAAGAGCTCTGGGGAAGGTGGGCTTGGAGTGAAGCTATTTTCAAGAGGATCCTGAATCTCTTTGCTGCTGGCTGAGATGGAGTATGTTGCTAACTGTGTGCAGATTAAGGAATAAAAAAAATAGTGGAATCTATTTGAAGAACTGGTTGAATGCAGATACTCCTCTGCAGAGACTTCTTGTGATGTTCCTGCTGACTGTTGAATGTGAAGACCTTTAGTCTGCTTGCCAGCTTGAGAAATTCTCAGGGAAAGCACCACAATTAAAGGAGGCCGTTGTTTTAGCTGTGTGGTATCCCATAAACTGCTTAGTATTAAAAATAAAAATCACCTTTGTACCTATACTCCCCTCCACTATTAGTTTTTTTAAGAGGCACAAATCCCTGGTGATTATGTGCCTCTTGGGACCCAAGCATGTGTAGACACTGTGCTTCGGATGTGCTGGGGATAAGCTATGAGTGACTCATTAGCCAGATGGAGCTGTAATTTATTTCTGTCTTCTCAAGTAAGCTAATCCTCTGGATGTAAACTAAATGGCTATCCTGTGAAATGCAGTATCTGAGCAGGGTGAAACTTGAGATTTAAATACAGAAAGCAAAGAGTGTGTTGCAAAATCCACTGCAGTGTTAAACAGTGGAGAAAGTCAGGTGCAGGCACTAATGCTGCGCAGGAGTTCAGAAATCATTATTTTCTGTTGCATGTGCCCTGTTTAGGGGAACAAAAGTGCAATTCTTTTGTTCAACGAGGAATGGGAACAGTAACGGAGTCTGTGCAGGCAGGGACAGATGCGGTTTGTTCCCCTTTCTCAGAATGACTGAAGGGATGTTGTGAGTTCTTGAGTTTAGGAACAAGACTGGAGAGTGTCTGCAAGTTGGGAGCCTGGCACGGGTACTGGGCAGCCGGGATCTAAGAAATGTGCCTGGTAAATATCAGGTTAAATATCAAATACAGGTAGATGAAAGGTGAGTGTTTAACCAAATACCTTGCCATTTAAGCGTAGCCAAAGTGGCTGTGCCTCTTGTCAGCAGCAGCATGGGGGTGTGTACATGCTGTTTCTACTGGGTGTGCCTTGCCTGGGGATTGCAGCTTTGAGTGGGTAGAGAGCTGATGCAGCTGCCCTGGAAAGTTGTCCAAGAGAGGGCTGGGAGTGATAAAAGTCCCCTTGCAGCACTTCTAGTGGGGAGAAATAATACTATAGTGAGGGTATTTCCTGTTTCCAGAGCTAACAGGAATGGGAGATATGGTAAAACTAAGTCCTGAGGAGCAGTTAAACTGGTATGTGAGGATATATTAATGCAGTGTTCACCTTTTCCTTGTTTTGTTATTTTATTATTATTCTGTTTCTTCATGTATGACATGGGATTTCCCCCCCCCCAATAGATAGCTTCCATGTTTTGTCTAGATGGCTTGTCTATGTAATAGGGAAGTATAAATGGTGAAACTTTTAGTAATTATAGATTGTTTGAGGACAACTGGAAACGCTGTGTGAGCCAGAAAGGAGTTTTGTTTGGCAAGAATGCTGCTTCATAAAGATGCCTTCACAAGGGATGGATGGTGTAGGATATCATCTTGTCATTCCATGTGCAGGCCAGCAGCTATGGTATCACAGAGTCATAGAATAGTTAGGGTTGGAAAGGACCTTAAGATCATCTAGTTCCAAACCCCCTGCTGTGTTGTGATTTTAAAATGTCCTTGCACATGCTGGGCTGAGGTGGAAATTAGTGTGTTGCCAGGAGAGCTTGTTTGTGCTTCCTTGGTGTGCTAATCAATTTTAGTTAAATCCTGAGGCTTTTACTTGGGTTTATTTCATGTTTTTTTTAACACTGCTTCCATGTTGTCATGGTTTAAGCCCCACTGATAACTCAAAACCATGCAGCCTCTTGTTTATTCTCCTGCCCCATGAAATCTGATGGGATGGGGCTCATTCAGGGTGGTTATGCTGTAGGCTGGTCCTAAACTATGACACATGTGAAAGGCTGGATTTGTGTATGTGAAATTCCCTTTTGGACTTAAGAGATGAGATCTGCATGCATCTGACCACAATGTTTGGAATGGAAGCATTCATTTAGCTCGTGGTGTGCTTCGCCCTGGTGAGTGTAAGGACAGGAGCGGTGATTGAGTCTGCAGAGCCTCCGAAACTCATCACTGCAATGCTGTGCTTTGGATCTGGCATAGGGTGGAAATAGGGGAAGTGGAGGGAGAGGGAGAGCAGGGCGGTGGACAGTCTTGGCAGAACTTGTGTTGCTCAGCCAGCTCTGAGATCAGACTTCATCTAGTCCCGTAAATATTCCCTGCTCAGACTAGCTGTTGCAATTATGTATTGATGGATCCTCTTGAAGCTGCTGAAGCTTTTAAATCTGTCTAGCCTCTCTTGTCTTAAAGCAGCAGTAATTTTCTGCTTATACTTAGTCCTGCCTTGATGACCATCCGGCCTCCTGACACTTGATGTCTCGAACCTTTACAACCTGTGTTTTGCTGAGTGTGTGATTTGACCTGTGCATCTGGTGTCAGGTGCTGGGAAATGTGTAGGGATGGCTGGCTGCAGGGTATGATCATCCTGGCTTGGCTGAATGAATGTATGGACAGCTGTGTGTTTGTGTACCAGCAAGGAAGAAGTGGGCTGTTCAGAGCTCTTTGTGGTTAGGTATTGTAATTGTTGCAGTAATGTATTGTAATGATCAACTTAATTACACTTGTGAAAAATCTGCTTAATTACATATTTACTTTGGGGATTTGCTCCTCCTGCAAGCAGTCAATATTGACTTTGGCTGAGACAAATTTTCAAGATCTGCTTCCTTCAAGAGATGACTAATATTAGATCACTTAGTGCTGGAAGCTGGCTTTATCAAGTAGCTGTAAGTAATGATTTTGAAAGCTCCAGCTCAGTTTTGAGCATCTGTGCTTTTTCTCCCCAGAAGCCAAGCTTTTCCTCCCATTCCTCTCAGCCATTCTGAAACTTTGTGCTGTGTGCAGTGGGCTGTGTGCACACAGAAAATAAATACAAACTAGGAGGAGATATAATGTTAAGACAGCTGATGAATAATTAGTGTATTGAAATGTTAGTCTTTTATTTGGATAACTGAACAGCCAAATTAGAGTTCCCAATCCTTGCTTTCTCTGCCGCTCAATGTGCTGTACAAATAAGTTATCACAGGAGCTCCTCTATGTCCAGAAACTGTTAAATAGCTACAGCCAGGCTTCAAACCAAGCTTTTGCCAGTGTGGCATGATTGCAAGGTAATTTATGATAGCAGCTTTCAGCACAGCCAGGAGTTGACGTGAAACAACCTTAAATGTAGTACTGTCAGCTTTTTAAATATTAATGCTCTGTCTGCACAGAAGCAAGGATAACCTGTCTTCTCCCCGCACCATGCAACTTCTACATAAAGTTTATTCTTCGTGCCCTCAATAGGTACCTCTTTTTATGTGACAGTGGAAATATGCAAGCAATATTGCTTTAAGGTGTGAGGCAGTTCTTGCTGCCTTTTTATGGGTCATCTCACATATGTAAGCTGGTGTGAAGCTCTCATCCTCAAGGTGGTTGAGAAGCAGAAGGGCAGACTGATGTTTAACTGTGCCTGGTGTCACTACCAGTAGAAGCTTCCCCATGTCTTCTTGAGGACCTTTGCATGTGATAGCTGTGTTGGGGGATGCTGCAGTTGGGCAGTAGTTCCACAGGAGATGACAGATGATGGGGAGGGGGAGAGGGCCTTAGATCCCTTGCTATTTGTTCCAAGAGGATGGTTCTCCCAAGGGACAGATGAATCTTCTACCTGTGTAGAGAAGGATGTCAAGTAGCAAATCCAGAATTGCAGTTGCTTAATTAGTATCATAGAACAGTTTGGGTTGGAAGGGCTCTTAAAGATCACCTAGTTCCAACCCCCTTGCCATAGGCAGGAACATCTTCCACCAGACCAGGTTGCTCCAAGCCCTGTCCAACCTGGCCTTGAACACTGCCAGGGATGGGGCAGCCACAGCTTCTCTAGGCAGCCTGTGCCAGTGCCTCAGCACTCTCACAGTGAAGAATTTCTTCCTAGTATCTAATCTAAATCTGCACTCTGTCAGTTTAAAGCCATTCCCCCATGTCCTATACCTAAAGGCCCTTGTCAAAAGTTTTTCTCCAACTTTCTTGTCAGCCCCTTTATGCACTGGAAGCTGCTCTAAGGTCTCTCCTGAGCCTTCTCTTCTCCAGGCTGAGCAACCCCAGCTCTCTCAGCCTATCTACATAGGAAGGGTACTCCAGCCTTCTGATTATCTTCGGTCTCCTCTGGACTTGCCCCGGTAGGTCCATGCCATTTTTATGTTGGGGATCCCAGTACTGCAGATGTGGTCTCATGAGAGCGGAGAGGGAGAACAGCTTCCTTCAACCTGCTGGCTGTACTGCTGGTGTTGCATCCCAGGATGTGGGTGGCTTCTGGGCTGCAAGTGTGCTGCTGTGTCATGTTGAGCTTCTCATTAACCTGCATCCCCAAGTCCTCCTTAGGGCTGCTCTCAATTAGAGTTTTGGTTGGGGCTTTTTTTTTTTAAACGCTTGGTGCTCTCCTTCTACCCCTCTTTGGAACAAACAGTTTAGAGAGAATTTGGAATTTTCCTGTAAAAGTCCAGGTCTGCTTGTAGTGATCAGTTTTGAAATGGGAAAATCTGGCCTGTCTTGGCCCCAGAGTTAGGGCTTTGTCTTCATTCTGACTTCTTTTAAGCTCTGTCGTACCTGCTTCAAAAAAAGAAAAAGTTCTGGCTATAAGTAGTGTTTCAGCAAATTACCCTGCAGTCACCTGGTCCGTTGGTACCCAGAAATCGTACACTGTTACTTGTGCAAAATAAATAACAGATCTTCCTGTTTTCCTGTAAATGGGTGGAAACTGCATGAGTTTAAAACTGATTTTTAGACTTCAAAAAGCAGGTTTGAAAATACCTGATTTTTTTTCTATGGGTGACTAAAATTTAGAGCTCTTTCCCTTTTCCCTCTTATTCCACTTCTAAAGCTGTCATAAATCTGGGAACAAAAGGAAGCTGAAATTTAACTCACACTTGCCAAGATAAAAGTCTTAATGAATTATGTTTGATTTATGGCAAGAAAAAAAAGAAGTGTTCCTTTGTATGTACTGGCCTTTATTTCAGAGCCTCAGAAAATGCTGTCTCATTTCTGAAATCAAAAGCTTTAACTTCCTGAAATTTACTTGGGAAGGAAGAATGCGGAAGGTGAATAAAAGGAAGAGAACAGTTCTCTTACCTTACTAGATCTGCAGTCCAGGATAGCAATTTTGAGGGAAATGTTAAATGATTCCAGAAGTTGTTTCATGATATAGTTTGGTAATTTTATTAAAGGCTATTTTAAGGCCTCTCTAAAACAATGAGGGAGAGTTCTTTATTACTGTAATTGCTGGAGGAAATAATACTGAGGGGAAAACCTGTTCAAAATCTAATTTTTTTCTCTTTTTCCCTACAGGATTTTTGATATAGCAGAGCAAAAGCACAATGGAGTTCTATGAGTCTACCTACTTTATCATCCTCATTCCTTCTGTGGTTATTACAGTCATCTTCCTCTTTTTCTGGCTTTTCATGAAAGAAACATTATATGATGAAGTCCTTGCAAAACAGAAAAGGGACCTAAAGTTTCCTCCTACCAAGACTGATAAAAAGAAAATGGAGAAGAAAAAGAACAAGAAGAAGGAAGCTCAGAATGGGAACATCCATGAGTCTGACTCTGAAAGTACACCTCGGGACTTTAAGCTCTCCGATGCTTTGAGTACAGATGAAGAGCACATCACTCCTGCTCCCTTGAGCATGGCTGAAGCATCTACTGGCATTAGAGAAAGGAAGAAGAAGGAGAAGAAGCATAAGGCTGTTCAAGATGATCACGTAACTAAGGAGTCGGAAGGATCCAAGTCTTCAGGCAAGAAAGTAGATCCAGTCCCTGTTACAAAACAGCCCACTCCACCATCTGAATCAGCAGCATCTAAGAAGAAGCCTGGGCAGAAGAAGCAGAAAAATGGAATGGGTATCTGATGTTGCATATGCTTCTTGCACAGAACGCCAAAACTGTGTTCTGCTTTTTGCAAGGCCACAGAATGTCTCTCACAACTGTTCTGCCTGATCTCTGCAGGGCAAAGCTCACTTCTAACCTTTTCCTTTTTATGAGCTATACTTTTTTTCCCTGGTTTTCCATCTGGCAGCAATGCTCTGGTTTTCCTCCTCCTATCCTTACTTTCTTCTATTAAAGATTGTTGAGTGGAGCAGAGTAGGTCGTATCTCTGCTGTCAAAATTTCAATTACCTGAAATTAGACATTTGCTGCATGCATGGTAATGTCAAGCTGTGGGAAAGTAGAGTCCTAAAAGTTGCTACTCTGATAAGAAATCGCATCTAGAGAAACTTCATAGTAAACTGTGCAAAATAAATCACTGTTTAAGTGCAGACTTAATGCAGAGAGAGTTGTTTGGTGCCTGAGTCATGGAAAGAAGCACCTGCTACACCTCTATAATTGAATGGAGCTAATGCTGAAAGAATATTGGTCCAGCCATTGTAACTGAAACATCCAACCTAGAATATACCGAAGCCTGCAGTCAGGATTGCCTGTGACTGTCTTGACCATATCCTCAGCAGAAACTGATGTCTCAGTGTATAGTTAGGAGTTAAAAATGAATAAAAATACCCAGTTTCAGAAATAAATGAAAGCCAAGGTACTTGCACATCACACTTTTGAGGTGCAGGCATAATAGGTTTGTTACAGGGAGTGAGGTTAAAAGAATGACATTGCTGCTTGATGTGGTGGATTTTTTCTTTTTCTGGAAAAAACAAACCAAAAACCCAAACCAAACTCAAAACCAAAAGCAGAAAAAAGACCCACCCACTACCACCAAAAAAAGTATCAAATCTCATTTGTGGGTGTTCTCTGAAAAATCTCTGTGGCATGGTTAAAATGTGGTCTGCAAGTGCTGTTCTGAGGGCAGCCACAACTAACTCTTATCCTTGATTACAGGAGCTAACACCATAACCCTGAACTGTGTGTGTCGGCTCTGACAAGATTATTATATAGCACAGGCTGTCCAAAAGATTAGTTGTTTCTAGTGAGAAATTTTTCTAAAAAGAACAGTTTCCTTGTGTGAAACACTTATTTTCTGCTTCTCACAGTCCCAGTAGCTATTGGGGGTGTGTGTTTAAAGTGCCCAAGTGGATTCACTGGGGGGAAGAAAGATACTTCTTGCAAACAAGAAACTAATATGGGTACATGTACTGTCTGCTCCGTCACAGTAAAACCTGGATTGAATTTGTTAAACTTCCTTCTGTTGCTGTATATTCTGCTTGCAAATAAGATTCCTGTCTGTCAAAACACTAGGTGCTGTGGCTCTTGACTCTGTTGAAGTTTTCTAAGTGCTTTGGGGTTTCATCTGGTACAAGAAGTGTATGTGGTTTGAGTGTATGTGTGTACATATGTATGGATAACTTCTCATTTAAAAATGAGTGCTTTTTCTGGGAGTGGACTTTGTGGCTATTCCAGACTCAACTGATTTAAAAGTAATAATGAGGATTTACAGAAGAGTATATTGTTTTAATTATCTGTTGCAGATGATCAAGATACTAAGACTGATTCTGTTGTATCTCCTGCCAAAAAACAAGACCCAGTGCTGCTCCATCAGGAGATAAAGCAAGAAAATGTATCTGGAAGGAAGAAAGTCTGTGCAAAGAAGCAGAAAGCTGATAATGGTGAGAATACAGGCTTGGCTCAGATAAACCTAACAAGCCTTTTTGCCATCCATGCTTCAGTGTCTCTTGCTTTGGAAAAGAAACTCACAGAGTAACACTTTTGATTTGGAAAAGCAGGAATTCCAAGTAGGATAGATTGCTCAGCCTGAGGCACTGTTCAATTTTATAAACATCTGGTATCACTGAACATGGGATGATGCCGTGAACCTTTCTGAGCTCTTGAATTGAGGAGTATTGTGTTGACTTACAGTATAAGCTGAGCAGGCTCTAAGTTGCTCTAATTAAGGCATGTCTGGAACTGCTGCAGTTTCTGCTTCAAGCAATATTGCAGTTGTTTTTTTTTTTTTTTATCCAGTTACTCTGATCATGTTCTTCTCTTATTGTCCTTTTATTAGCTGATTATCCAGCATAAACTGTTCATCTTTGCTGCCAAGGCCTTCACTGTTTGTCATCCCTCCTTTTCTGCCAAGATGCTGTTCCTTGTCTCCTCTTGGCTCAGTGTGCCTTTATGTTTGGTTTGGTTTTTTTTGACAATTAGTACTGTTGTCCCTGTAGCTTTTGGGAAGAATGTAACCATTAAGTTCTGTGAGGCTGCCTTGTTAGCTTCTCAAAACTCTTCTTTGCTGGGACAGCTATGGACAACTTGATGGCTGTTGGACACACTGTTGACCAGTTTCCTTTATGCTTTGGGCAGGTTATCAGTCCAAATCAGTAGTAGGCCCTAGTCAGACTAGGGTAAGGTTCCCAGTAATGCAGGGTTCCTGTATTTTGTAGCAACTGGAAAGCTTTTAAATTATTCCTGGGAAAAGCTTACTGATGGAGAACCTATGATGTGATTGTCCTTTATGGGTGTTTGTATGCTTTTCCTGATGCATCCCTTGCTCTTTGTGGGGCATTTTATGCACCACAAACTTGTCTGTGTATGGCAAATAAGTGTCAGTACCAGTTCAGCCAGCATTCAAGCTAAGCTGTCAGTGCTACATGGGAATAGCTCATGCATTATTTGAATGCTAGCTGTTCTCTTTTAAAGCCACCTCTCTAAAATGACAGAGCAAAAATTAGCTGTGATAGGAATTCAGGTTAGCCCAGACAGTACTATGGGAATCTCAGATGCTCCTAACACTGCAAAATGTCTCATTGATATTATAAGTAGATTTTGAAAGGAGGTGGAGTTAATAAGGAGAGGAAGGGAAAAGGTGAGGATGGTAAATGGGTTACATGGTGGATATTTCTGCTAGAGATCTCACTTCTGAGCTTGCATTGTACCTGCAGGTGTTTGCAGGCTGTTTAAGTGGGAAAGCTCTAGCAGGTGACATAAAGTGTCCATCTGGCCCATTCTGCTCCTCAGCAGCAGCCAGAACGTGAAAGTGTTCTATAACTGATACTCTGGCAGCCAGGAATGCGTATTTGTCTTGCAGTGATGCCTGAAACCTTGTGTCCCACTCAGTTCATTCTCTCTGGTCTGCTGTGTGGCATCTGTTGTCCATCAGCTTTTCAGTCTGGGCTGGCTGTGTCTGAGCTTTCTTGCTGTATTGTGCCTTTGTCTATAATATCTTGCATATTTCAGGCAGTGTGACCAGCAGCTCAGGAGCTGGACAAACAGCAAATCCAGCTCTCCTGGCTATATCTGTTGTCCCTGGTTTTCCTCTCCCCTCCCCTGCTTTTGTCTCAGCAGCGCAGGCTGTAAAGTTCTTTGAGAAGAGGCTGATCCTCACTACCTTTATACAGTGCTGTGTGAATGGAGACCAGAGGTTGGTCAGTACCTCTGGGTACCTCTCTGAATATTAATGATGTCTAAAGTCTGCTCTGACAGATGATACCTTCATTAAGTATAGTTGAGTTTGCATGTGAAAAACTTGGTTGCTGTCCCTACTGTATATTTTGCTGGAAAGGTTTAGTTCACAGGTGATGTAATCTGAGTGAAAATGCTGGCAGTAAGGTACCAACCTCTAACAGAATAGGGACAAAATACTTGACTTTACTCACTCTGTGCATGTGGAATGATTTCATACACATCCGCAAGTGAGCCTGTCTTGATGCTCTGTGCAACTTTCTCATTAAAGTGAAATGGAAGTCAAACTGTAAAGGGTCTTCTGTGCTACTTGCTGAAATGCTAAAAGGCAGCTTTGGAAATAGGAATTTAATTGAAGCAATTAAA
>JASSUY010034052.1:0-11581 GCA_032466535.1 Forpus xanthops
ACTATAAACACTGGTGTTATCAGCACTGTTCCCAAGCTGAAAATCCAAAACACAGTGCTGCACCAGCTACTACTTAACGGAGAAAGACGACTGCTGCTGCTGAACCCATGACATAAGGTAAGTAAGACATCAAGTGAAATTTGCTGTGTAATTTTCATTGCCTAAATTCAAAAAAGACCAGGTGCAGAGATAGGTTTTTAAGCTCAACTGTTATGATGATGTTAGTGTGTCTGCATTAACATTTAGCTCAGATCAGGAGTGCACTTCTGTAGTTAATCTCATCACCTCATTTACTGAGTATTTAATGTGCTCGCTTCCCAGAGACTCTGATACACAAACAAGAATATTTTCAAACAGAAGTGAGCAATACACAACCAGTGAGAGTTCAGTCCATGGAATCAGAGACTGTATGAAGTGAAGCCAAATGAGCAGAAAGGTCTAGCATGCACTGGTACACTAACAGGAGTGTTACAGGGTGGAAGTGACCCACGATATACATGGTGTTTTGCCTTTGAAAGGTCATGTTGGTGCTGGCAATGGTGAGAAGTCTCACCACAGCCCAGCACACCCTGAACAGTTCAAACACTTTCAAGTCAAGCTCCTGTCCTGATGTGTGCATCCCACATTGCGGATGCTATGAGGCCAACTCAGTGGCTCAGAGATGGAAGGAGGCATCTCCTTGGGGCGTGACCTGTGAAGAGGGGAGTGTCAGGATGACAGGCAGATGACTGGAATGATGAATAGGTGATAATCTGAGGTTAAGCTAACTGAACAGAGCGTGAGAAACAGCTGGACAAGACATGAGAAAAATACTGGCCTCAACAAATAACAGTGTGAGAAGTTGAAGAATGTAATAGTACCATGAGGAATAGCTAGATTTGAAAAAGGGGTAAGGAGGAAGTATGTGAGAAACAAGCAGACTTCACAGATAATTGATGGGGGAATAAGGGAAACCTTTAGGAAGCAGAGACTCACTAAGCCATGAGTGCCCAAGAAACATAGCAGCACTACACAAGGCTGTGACCTCGTAACTTGAGTAACTATCAGAAAAACTAAATACAGGTACACATGCATCAGAAGTGGGAGCAATGGATAAAAGTACCTAGAGGCTGGTTGTTTATATTGGATGAGGGTAAGGGTCATAAATGAGAAGAAGAGTGAAGCAAAAAAGGGACAAGAATAGATGGAAGATACAGAAAATACAAACAAATTTTCATTTTTCTTCTTCTGAAGAAAACAGATGGAGATTTGACCACTGCTTTCTGACAAAAGAGGCAAAATTCTGAATTTGCAAAACTTTGATGTTATCCTTTCAAGAGCCTGGGTGAAACATATCTGTGTAGCTCTGGTGCAACATCTTGATGTGAACATTAGAAAAAGGAAAGGCAGACCCAATGAGAATAAGTGGCAGAAGGAACTGTAGAACTGAGAGTAAATAAAAGAAAATTGCTTTCACTTCCCAAAGGATTTCAACAGCCCTGAAGCTATGCAAATCAGTGTCTTTCTAACCTCAAGTAATCTAAAGCAATCCTGCACCTGCCCTTGCTTAAATTCTAAAAGCAATACAACCTTGCAAGAAACCACTGCAAGCTGTAATAAGCAAGATCATTCAACTACATCCTAGTAACAAGTAGCTGAAGACTCACATGCTCAAAAAGAAGCTGTGTGCCAACTTAATCAAATTTGGGAGAAGAATATGATCTGGATGACCCCACCTTCATACAAATTATAGACAATTTGTGCCTCAGATTTAGGAACAGTTAATATATTTATGCTGAGCATGACAAGAGCTCTCACTCCCCGCAATAGTGATGATTTACTGTGGCTAATCAGAAAGAGGAAAAAGTGTTACTGATACATCTTATTTTTTCAAAGAACCTGATAAGGAGAGAACTGCATCAGGGCAAGATCCTAATCTAAATGGATCCATTCATCACCAAACTGATTCACTCAGCTCTAACAGTCCAAATGGACACTAATGTAAGAAATTAAATTGAATTCTGATATCCTTATCTCAATAAAAGTGATTAATCTATGTTTTCCAGCATAGGAGAACATGAAATTCCTAAATGCCTTGCAATAACATTTATATTTTAAAGCCTAAATGTTGGCCACTGAACAACTTCCACTTATGCTGGAATCACCTGCTCAAGACAAACCCAAGCTCCACAGTCCAGCAGAGAAATCACTTTGGGGGAGAAAAAAAAGTTTCTTTTGTTTCTTATTTCAGCACTTAATAATTTCCAGTTTAAGACATTTATGACTGATGATGGCGCAGATAGAGTATAGTAGAGCAGGATAGGGTAGAGGAGAATAGAAAAGAAAAGAGTAGAACAAAACAAAAAGAACACATGTCCTTGTCAAAATATTCAGGTTGCACAAATGAAGATAATTAGTAACTCAACTAAAAAGATCTCCTTTCTTAGGCAGGGGGACATATAGCTTTATGTTTTCAACAGCTAGAGAAAATGAACATACATTTCTAAAGCAAGAAATAGCAATGATTGTAGCTAAGTATGAAAGGCCTCTTGTTTTGTGAATCATCCCTGTTTTTAAATGCTTACAATTATATGTTGAAAAATCCCATTTTCTCAAATTGTGCCCTAATTTGTTCTCAACCAAAAGAGAAGTGTTTTTAGACCCTTAAGCAAAATTGGTTGAGCTTACTATAAACATTTGGAATATGTAGGCAAAGCTTGCTGATTTAAGTTAGTAGAATGGTTTCCACAGCAAGAAAAAAAGCTTAAATATGAAGTTTAAGTCTTGGCTTTTCTGTAGCTTTTACTGAGATGTATGATAGCAAAAAAAGTTATGAATTTTTAAACATGCAATTTCATACAGGCTTCCTAGATTGCTGAAAATAACATATGGATGATGGACTTACTTTCCTTGTATATCTAAAAGTAAATACATACACATTTGGGGCTTGTCATGGGTTGTGAAAGCCTCAATAGTAGTAGTAGTAACTCCCAGTTACCATATATGAAGAGTATAGATTTTCTGAGCAACATTTAGATACTATTTGTTTGAAACAACTTGTGACATTTGAAGCACCACTGATACAGCTACAATGTGTAAAAGGAGAGACACGGGTCAGTTCTGTTAAATGATGTGAAAAGAATCTTGAGTGAATCTCTGTATCTACTGAAATCAATGGTAAATGTATTCACTTCAGTGACACAGGCCCATGAACTTATTTCTATCTGCAGTCCTCTCCTCAGTTTGCCTCACCTGAAGTCATGAGGGTTTGGAAGAGAATTGTGATTCACTGACGTGTTGCAAAAAGGAAGAAGCATTACACACTGCAATAACGCCTCTAGATGGACTTGTTTCTAAGAATGTGAGTATACAAGGAAGAAGAATGACAGCAAATTGATCTTCCATTCTCACCCAGAAGATGGGAATTGTGAATAGGAGAACTCCAATTGGATATTGAGAATAATCACGTAATCAAGGTCATGCAGCAAGTGACACTGAATAATGATGCTGCAGATGCATTTATGTAATATCCTCTGTGCTTTATCAGTGATGAGAACAAATGCAGACTCACCTAGAGGCAGAGCACTATTTTTTAGCAACAGAGGGGATGACAGGATACTTGACATAGCATAAGACTGAAATCTGCAAGTACACCAATGCATGCCTGAGGCCTGTGCAACATGCAAATGTCTTGTGACAATTATTATAAGTACATCTTTTTCTTTTTTGGCATAGTAGGCCCTTATTCAGCATAATTTTCAGGAAAGTATTGTCATTGACACAAACAGAATGTCCAAAATGTTCCAAAGCATGCACAATGGAGTAACAAACTCAAACAGAGGAGTCAAGTTAAAGAAGATTTGCAACAAAACCATGAAACTAAGGAACAAAGAGGTCCCTCATGAGATAGGCATGCCACAGAGGAAAGGAACTACTCAAGAATTAAGGAAATGGTATTGGTCAGAAAAGATGGGTAAAGACATTGGAGAAATAGAATTAGAAAGTAAGCCTGCCTTTAATATATCGCTAATTTCTAGTAGCTGCTCGGCATCTTAACTCCCTTTGAATTTGGTAGGATTTTCAGGTAGTTTGCTTTACTGATAGCTAGAAGATCTTTGAGCAATTTGCACCAGATTCCTGAATTGTGCAAGTCACTGGCAATGACTGATGAAGTGCAGGATATAGGCTCTATTCCTAGTATAGCATGAGAGCAGCAAGAGATGGTTTAAATATGCTTGGATCAGCAAAGGGAATCTCAGCTAGATGAGTGCTGTGATGGATAAGTTAAGATGGTTTCAGCAGAGGAGGTATCAGGAAACAGCCCTCAGATAATGTTGTAGTGTTCGTAATAGGATGATCAGCAGACTTGGGGATGCAATAGGCTTCAACATACAGCTGACAGCACTAGAATATAATTTTCAGCAATCCTCCCCCATCAGAGAGATGTGTTTGGCTCGGGTAAGGACATCAGAGTGCAGCTGCCTTCTCAGTGACTGTTAATGCTGCTCAGTTGTTCAGTGAGTCCAGACTAATAAAAGGGCCTCCAGCCATACATTTGTCACCAAGGTTGTTGCACAAGTCTAAATGCCAAAACAGCCTCAGCCGGGGACCCTAAACACAGGCAGTATCAGTTATTGGACAGAACAGAACCTCACCAGTTGCTTGTGGAGGAAACTGAGGTTCTTTCCTCAGTCTCTGCTGCATAGGTGATTTTCTGGTAGCTATACATTGAGAACTCTGCTCAAGATTTTATGTCTCAGTATATATCCTAATCTTCATTTAACTGCAGGAAGAATTGGACTTCAGTAAGTAGAAAGCATGATAAAATCTCATCACAATGCTGCTTTCCCCTGCAGAGTTTAAAAGATGCATCCCTGGTAGGGAAAAGGCAATCTGCAATGAACATAGATTCATTAATTTGAAGGCCAAAAAAAGGAGATTATTATAATCATTTATGCTTTCCTGCATAGTCCAGGTTACAGAATTTCCCACAAGTGATTCTGTTGTCAAATTCTATAATTTACAGCTGAACTAGAGTACATAGCCTGAAAATGATGGGAGTTCTTTTCATAATGATGGTGCAGTGCAGCCTGGTGTGCTCTGTAATGCTATACAGCAGCCTTCTTGCTGTAGAAGCATTGAGAAAATAAAAATAACCTGACACTTTTGAAAGTCTGATTTTAAAGCATCTTTCAGGATTCTTCCTTGTCTTATTTTGAATAGAGGTAAGCTGAATTTGGTTTTCAAATACAGTATTCACTGAGCTCTGCTACATGAGATCTTCATTGACAATTTGTGTAAGTATCACCCATGACAAAAAGGAGACCTAACTCATACCTGGCACACTGCAGATGCACTTCTAAAGTGAGGGTATATTTATAATGAGCAGTGTAAGCAACCGACCCTCTCTCTGCCATCTGCTTTCTACTGCCCTTTTGTCCGATCTAGTTGCTCTGTACTTGTGATCACTGTGAATCTACGTATAGGAATGTCTGAGCATGAGAAATGGATCTCAAGCAGTTTTCTGTGGGTGTTCAGATAATTTGCCTTAAGCTGTTTCAAGGTTAGTGTGGCATCCAAGGAACTTCTTTCCAGTACCTTCCAGTGTTTAAAGGAGGCTTATAAGAAATCTGCAGAGGGTCTTTTTACGAAGACATGTAGAGAGAGAACAAGGTAGAATGGCTTTAAGCTGACAGAGGGAAGATTTGGGTTAGACATTACTAACAAATTCTTCTCTATGAAGGTGGTGAGAGCCCAGCACAGGTTGTCCAGAGAAGCTGTAGCTGTCCCATCCCTGGCAGTGTTTAAGGCCAGGTTGGACAGGGCGGTGTCCCTGTCCATGGCAGAAGGGTTGGAATTGGATGAACTTTAAGCTCCCTTCCAGTCCAAACCATTTTATGATTCCATGATTCTAAGATTCTATGATTCTATGATTTGTTTGGTGCAAGCGGCTTGCGGTCATCTAGCTAACACTCTTATTAACAGATCAGCCCAGATGGAGGCTGTGAGAGGAATTTCATCTTAATGTTATTTCAAAGCAATGGGCCCCAGTTCTCAGCTGATGCAGAACTGGTTTAATTTACTGAAGTCATGGAAGCTGTAAGAAAATCCATTGTAACCAGATGGTCATAATGACATCTTCAAAAACTCCCAAAATGGCAATGACACCTGGAAAGGGCCCAGCTTATGTGGCAAAAGCATTTATCATCTGAGCTCCAGCAACCTGCTTTGATACTATTAGTGCACTCACTGGCATGCAGCCACCACGGAGAAAGTGCAGAAGGGAACCAGGGAACCAGTGGACTCCATAGTGTCTCTTTTGCCCTAGACCAATCAGCTATTAGAAGTCCACTCCCAGTTCACAGAATCATAGAATCATAGAATAGTTAGGGTTGGAAAGGACTTTAAGATCATCTAGTTCTGACCCTACTGCCGTGGGCAGGGACACCTCCCACTAAACCATGTCATCTAAGGCTATGTCCACCCTGGCCTTGAACACCACCAGAGATGGAGCATTCACAACTTCCCTGGGCAACCCATTCCAGTTCATCACCACCCTCCCAGTAAAGAATTTCTTCCTCATATCCAATCTAAACTTCCCCTGTTTAAGTTTGAACCCATTACCCCTTGTCCTCTCAGTACATTCCCTCATGAAGACTCTCTCCCCAACATCCCTATAGACCCCCTTCAGATATTGGAAGGCTGCTACGAGGTCTCCATGCAGCCTTCTCTTCTCCAGGCTGAATAGCCCCAACTTTCTCATCCTGTCTTCATATAGGAGGTCCTTTAGTCCCCTGATTATACTCATGGACCTCCTTTGGACTTGTTCCAACACTTTCATGTCCTTTTTCTGCTGACACCAGAACTGCACACAATACTCCCAGTGAGGTTTCACAAGAGCAGAGTAGAGGGACAGAATCACCTCCTTGGACTTGCTGATCACGCTCCTTTTGATGCAGCCCAGGATACAGTTGGCTTTCTGTGCTGCAAGCACACAGTGCTGGCCCATGTTCATTTTTTCATCGATCAACACCCCCAAGTCCTTTTCCACAGGTCTGCTCTGAATCTCTTCTCTACCCAACCTGTAGCTGTGCCTGGGATTGCTCCATCCAGGTGGAGGACCTTGCACTTGGCATGGTTAAACTTCATTAGGTTGGCATCATCCCACCTCACAAGCGTGTCAAGTTCACTCTGGATGGCATTTCTTTCGTAATTGTTGTTATATTTCTTTGGGAAATGACTGACTTTTATGAGCTTTGATAGCTCCTCCCCTGGAAAAGGTCAGTGTTTCCCCAGGGAGGTACTGCTCACAGCCTGTGAGAGATTGCCTGGGAGTCATGACCTTTTGTCAGCTGACCTTTAAATACAGTAATGTCAGTTTGTTAACAAGGAAGTTTTGTTTGTTAAAGTCCTTGGTGTTAGTCTGACATGACTTGCCATTTAAAACATTTATCTGACTTTTTTCCTAGCCTGTGATCTCCGGTAATGCTGGAGTGTTAATCTTTGCTGTCACGTAAGAGGCAGATTCCCCCCTCTAGCCCATATTTGCAAGTATATAATAAAGACTTTCCTCTGTCATTAAACTAATTTTAAGGAAATTCAGACATAATTTAAAAGAAATATGAAACAATTTACAAAAGTCTTTACACCAAGGGTTTGGAATGCTCCTTCTGTTTCTTTCTATCCCTGATCAGCAATATTGGGGAAACGTGGGGAAAGTTATGATTGATTTTGTGAGTCTCACTATATCAGTGCTCCGTTACGTAACACAAGCACCATTCTCATTTTGACTGTACTAAAGGGGCAAATACTGAGCATTTAACTAAAGGCAATGACAGTGCAAAACAGTTTTCCAACAGAGAATTTATAGTTGGGTGAATGTGAATCATCCAGCACTGCAGCATAAATTCAGACGCAGTTTCCTGAACTCCTAAGAGTCTACTGGTGCTGCCTGTACTGTGAATTACAGGCATGATATTGAGCCTTTTGGTGAGCAGATATATTAGTGGCAGAAAGTATTTTCTGTTGGACCACTTGGGGACATCATTTTACTTGTCACACTCTTACATAAACAGAAGGTCAGCCTCTTATGGATCCTCTCCTAGGAGGTGCTCAAGCAGTTTACAGACTACAGGTAGCTGGCTAAATACAAATCTTCCCTAGAAACTACCTGAGCCTTGCTGCACAGCCCTTCTTCCCAGGTTGCTTATATAGACTTTCAAATGGCACTGGTTTTGCCTACCTGTTTGCTTCCAAAGAAATCTGAAGAAAATATGTATGTTAGTAATTGCAACATGGGAACAAAGACTATGTATGGAAGAAGATGCAGAGCATACCTATCTCCAGCATGGACACATCCATGAGGATAAGGAGAAATAATGATGTCACCTAGGCTGGCTGCCTATTAGCAGCTTTATCCAGGCACCTTGTACAGATTGTAAAATCCCAGATCCTTAGTGTTGCAAGTGAGAACAAGGGGAGAGGAAAAGAGCAATGTATCATCACAGTCTGAGAGCTGGTTAGAGTCAGGACACTGAGTAGACTAAATACAACCGAATATCCCTTACTTCATACTGCAAAAGACAAATTTTTAAAAAAAGGGGAAAAAAAATCCAAGCTCAAACTAATCTGTCCAATCCAGGGGAGAATATTCTTCCCAACTCTGATAATCACCTTGATCATGAATGTGTGATTTCCTTACACTCACAGCACATCTAAGGACATGGATTCCCTGCAGCTCACTGGAGCACTGACAGAGCTGTGCTGATGATCTGCCTCCAGCTGTGCCCCATAAGCAATGTTTCAGCCAAAGATGCACACACGCACACACATACAAACCTCAGGTTATTTTCCTACCTCTGCTTGATGTATCTTCCCCTTAATGTAATTTTGCAGTTCACATTATTCCTTTTAGTCACAGCCCTGCAGACAGCTCGTGTTAAGGTAATTATCTGTGATGACCCTGAAGTCCTTCTTAGAATCTAATGTAGCCATCATGCTCATTACCATAATATCTGAGGCTCCATAGTATCAAGCCATCTGAGTCAGTCACATCAGTTTGCAGAACACAGTCTGGAGAATAGCAGAGAAGGAAAGCAGCTGAAGAGCAAAAGCATGGGATTTTAAAATGTTAGAAGACATTTAGGAGATCAAAAGGGGACCAGATTTTCAGTAATATTAGTGACAACATTTCATTGGAAGTACTAATTCAGAAATCACTTTGCAAAACAGTTCAAAACTGCATTGAAGGAACTGACAGGAAGTATTTTCTACTAAGAGCAAATAGAGTGATCAGAAGCAAACTTCAGTCGAAGCCTAATGACACTTTCATGTACATTGCCTAAACTAGGAGAAATTTAATTAAAAGACCATGCAGCTACATGTGTATAGGACTGTTATAAGAGCAGAATAATGCTCAAAGTAAGGAAAATTCAGCTGTATTAGTATTGTTGTGTGCAGACGACAGTCTTGTGAAAATAATACACATTGCCCAGCATGGTTTCCACCAAATTCTATATTCACTATACTCTTACAGATCTTTCCTTGGTTATTTGTTTCTTGCTGGTTAGTCATTAAGTGACCTCCTTTAACAGATGACACATGCTTCCCAACATCTATAGCTTTGCAGCACTAATAGGGGAAGTACTGCTCACACATTTTCTCTGTGGAATTATGCATTGCCTATTTGTGACTGCATTGTGGGAAGTCACACTAGAATAACAGTGCCTCAGGGTGGAAATCATCTCACCTTACTTTACAACTCTACATCTAAGGCAGTCAAACTCAACTCTTATAACCAATTACAGACATTTATGTATTAGGGCATAAATGGCATCTACTTTAAGTGTAGATGACTTATGATCAAAAAGTGCCTATTTCTCTTTATTGGCTGCAAAGGGAGCCAGAAGTGACTAGATCAAATATAGCCTTCTACAATAGACAGCTACACAGAGTCAGCTGAGTATCACCCCCACAGTTTATAATTTTGACAAATCACACACACATTTTAAACTCAGTATTTTCAGTAAGCATTCTTTTAACAGAGCTTTTAGCAACCAACATGCCCTTTAGAAAATAAGTCTTTCTTTTTGTATAAAACTTCCCTGCCAACACACATGCAGGGAAGTCTGTGCCACTGAGTCAGGCTATCTCTCACTTAGGCAAGCACTTTGCCACTTATCAAAGGGCAGCAGTCCAAAACTGCAAAGCTTCCTTGTAATTCCATATTAGTCCTCTGTACTGTGGTCTGCAGTAAAACATTCAAAAAATATGAGAGAAAGAGAAGTTTTTGTCAATACTATTTGGAAATCAAGCACTTCTTGCAACAGCTGTGAGGTTATTCCCAAAAGTGTAAGTGCTCTGTGGGATGTGTTGTCATATATTTCCTAACAGTCCTGTAATTAAGTGTTGTCCTTGTTCACCTTCTGTTCTTTTCCTCCAATTGCCACTGCAGGTACCAAACCACACATGATGAGCTAAAGACACAGCAGTGCAGGTGAGCAGAGATGCATACCTGCTTCAGTCCAATCCAGTACAAAGTAGTTCTGCAAGCCATCAGATTAGTGTCATATATAAAGGGCACTGGCAAGGACCCTTTCTCTCGTGTTCATTCCCATTATAACAGTAACACGCTGACATCTCAAGGGATATACTTTGCTAACAAACAAAAAGAATATAAATTTGTATCCCAGACAATCAAGAAAGATCTCTAGGTATAAACTCCAGGTAGAAGAGGTAACCAAGAGAGGTTGTGGAGTTTCCCTCCTTGAAGATACTCAGAAGTTGCTTGTCCAAGTTCCTCAGCAGCTGGCTCTAGGTGGCCCTGCTTGAGCAGAGGTTTGGACAGGATGACTGCCAGAAGCCCCTTCCAACCTCAGCCATTCTGTGATTCTATGGAAACTCCCACAAACGAGATGTTAGCAAGGTTGTTCAACAGGAAATGGAGTTGGTGCATTTGTACCTGTGCTTGCAAAAGTGGTTTGTGTAACAGTCTTTAAATACACAGCGAGGAGGGGTATCACTGCCGCTGCTATTTAAAGAGTCTTGTTCAGGTATCCAGGTAAACCCAGAGTTGCACAGTGAATCTCTGACATATGAAGTAATTGGAATGTCATATGTCCCTCTCTATTCATGTCTGCTTTCAGTAGCTACTGCGCAGCAAGTTGCCAATTTATACTGTACAATGTAAAATACAACAGATCTGTCCATATTATGGCATAATTACAGCTTTTATTTATCTCAATTTTAAAATGATTGTTGCATAGCAGATATTAGTTACTCTTACTTCAGTCTGCTCATAAACAGTTGTAGAAAATCACAAAATTGCTTGAAGATTAACCAGTCCAGAGAAAAAATCATGTGCAATAACAGAATTCATAAGATGTCACAGCAGGGCAGTATTTTCAAGGTGCCAAAACTGCACACAAAAAAAACACAGCATTTTTTTTTCTCCTTACAAATACTATGCATATAACCTAAATTGTCCCTTTTCACATGAAACAATTAAAAAAGGGGCTTCAGAACTTATGGACAGGGGTAGAGCAGTTGATGTCATCTACCTGGACTTGTGCAAAGCATTTGACACTGTCTCACATGACATCCT